>AYEL01086058.1:0-51106 GCA_000484575.1 Olivierus martensii
GACAATGCTATTAATCACTTCCGAAAAATCCTGAAGGAAAGAGAAAAGTAATCGATGTTGGACAGATTCTTTAACGGAAAATAAACATATAGATGAAAATGCAAGTCTATGTATGTATATATTATTGTTATTACATATAAATAAACATAGTAAGAAATTATATAATTTTTTATTTATGTTTTTTTGGGTCTCCGGAACGAATTAATCAAATTCCCATAAAAACCTATGGTAAATCAATGATCGGTTAACGAACAATTCAAATAACAAACATTATCTTGGAACGGATTATGTTCGTTAACTGATCACCCACTGCATTAAAAAATCATCAATAATTTGTTGTCAATAATAATAAAATATAAATAATATATATATATATCTGCATTAACGTGTTTCAGCAAATATTAAATATTTTTGATGTAAAAAGAACTTAAAAGTTTTTGTAAATGTATAGGAAAATGTATTTGACAACAGACAATATGTAAAAGACAATACAAATAGACCTTGATTAGTGTGAATAATGGTTCCACGAATTTCTCGCACTATTTGAAATATTAACTATATATAAAATATGGTAATTGGTTCTTGCTTTGTAAGATTCCGGCCATTAGCCAACCTCATGATGAATAACCACAATACTAACTGTTTAAGAAATATTTATTTTCATATTTTACATTGTTGTTCATCATCTAAATTAATAACTTAACAGGAATTGTGTTTCATACCATCATCAAACCAACTGCCAAATCAAAAGCAGAAGTTGAGTGCCACTTTTATGTCGTTCAGTCACATCTATTTTTTGCTCTAGCGTAATCACTAACCTCTTCTTTTTTTCGTTTCCTGTTTTATCATCAAAAGTGTTCTTCCTTTCATTCATTTCAATATTTTTTAAAAGAGAGAATGCTGTCTGTATGTATACAATAACAAAGCTGAATAATAGTAATGTTAAATAGCTTAAAGGCAAAAAGCGGTGTTTCAATCCTTTAAAGCCAAGTGACTGTTCTTGGACTGCTCCTTGTCCATTTTTACTAACCGAAAATTAACATTAATTTGTTAATTAACATCATAAAATGGGGACGGACATTTCTTAAGACTGGTCTATGCTTACAACTCGCATTAATCGAATATTTACTCGTACTAACTGAAAAACTGTATCATTTTTATAAGTCGCACTGATTGAATATCGCATTATTCGAACTCGCACTAATCGAGGCCTAGCTGTACAGCTATTCCACCTTATCACCTTATCCTTGAAATGAATATGTATGTCAAATTTAAGCATTGTTAGACTCTCAGAGTTTTTACCTTCCAGATAAATTTTTGTAATGATTAACTATGCAAAAAGTGACTTATCATATTGATGAATTATGACAATAGGATTGCAATATAAAGAACAAAAACATAAATTTGCTAAGAGTTTCAGTAGATACTAGTTATTGGATATGCTGGAGAATATGTAATGAGAGTAAGATTCCATTAATTACAATTTCAAAATAAAAATAAGCAGATTAAATTCTTTGAAGTTTTTTCTTGTAAATGATTTTCTTTTTTCTCATAACTCTTTACAAAAATTCTAAATTCAAAAAAAGTGTCTATCCTTTTTTAAATTAGCAAATGAGTCAAAAATTCTATATTCAAAAAAAGTGTCTATCCTTTTTTAAATTAGCAAATGAGTCAGAACTCATAATATTTTCATTAAATTTAAAAAAAAAAAACAAATTAGAATTATTAATTAATCAGTCTTCAGTACTTGTTTAAGGCAAAAAAATTTATATCTAATACTTATTAAAGATCTTTCAGCTTAATAAATCCATCCTTAGTTAACTACAAGTTAAAAAGTAAATGGATACAATAAATAATTTGATTTGTTGTATTCGTTTACTTTTTAACTTGTAGTTACTGAGGATGGCTTTATTAAGCTGAAAGATCTTTAATAAGTATTAAATATAAATTTTTTTGCTTAAACAAATACTGAAGACTAATTAATTAATAATTCTAATAAAAAGCAAAAAGTATATAATGTATATTTTGTTTAAAAAAATTATACATAAATTATCAAAACAAATTTTATTCTATTTTTTTAAATGCAGTTATATTTTTTATAACTTTAAATAATATAAAAATTATTGGAGTTACTTGTTTATGAACTTTGAACATAAATAAAATACAGATAAAAAAAATGTTTTATGAAAAACAATCATTTCTGTATATTTTATATAGAATGTAGAATATTATATATATATATATGTATATATTAGCATGAGAGCAATAGAAATTCTCACCTCTAACCATTAATGTATATAGCAGGGGTGGCCAAGCTTCTGTCACTAAGAACCAAAGCTCTTAGTGACATGAAGCTTGGAGAATCTCAAATAGTTGGGAACTGCAATCAGTTTGTTTCTGGGTCAATGAGATCTGCATCAGTTTTTTTGGGTAATTGTAATATTGGTTTCAAAAATTGTTTATTATATATTTTTACACACATTTATTTCATATAGATGAATACTACTTTTTTCACAATAAATAAACAAATTACAAATATGTATATATTTAAATTAAGTAGATATTTGCTCCATATTAACTATTGACTTTCATGGTATGGAGCCACACTGAAGGTATCAGAAAGCTGCAGTTTGGCATCTTGAGTATATAAACTTCAGTTTGTGCATAGAGATAGCATTTAGGTCTCATTCAAAAGAAAACATTCAAAATTTCAAAATATTTTATTTTAAAAAATTGACATTTTTGCCAATAGATGGCATAACATCCTTAATAGTTCTATTCTTTTAAAAATACATTTTTATTATTATTAAATTTATTTTAACTATTAACCTTAAATAATTTATTTTTTTGGCTTAAAAGTATGTAAATAATAATAAAATACTAATTAAATTAAAAATTTAACACCTTAGTGAATTAAAAACAATTAACTGTCTTCACAGTTTATGCCATATGTGCCAGTAAACCTAACTTTGCCATTTTTAGCCCCTTATTTTGAAATATTTTTTTATGTTTTATAGTAGTTTTGATTTCTATTTAAAATGCCTTTTTCAAAGTTAATCCTGAATTGTTGATAACTATTTTCATTTTATTAATGTCAGGTCCTAGACTCAATCCTGGAATTCTTTTATGTAGTGCATTTAATATTTTTCTTCTAAGCTTATTGTTTATAAATTAATATTATAGAATTATTATATTTATATGTATATTTGTAATTAATAACTGATGAATTTATATTAGATATGTAGTCGTAAAAATATAACAATGTATTGCAAAAATTATATAGAATTAAGATACTGTGTATAATTAAATTGTAAAAATAACTAAAAATTGTGTAATCTAAACTCAAGGAAATCAATATAATTGTCAATTAAAATCTGTGGGTATAGAAGTCAACTTCCACAACTTAATGTCATAAAGTCAAAAGAAATACAAAATAAATGAGAAGGTTGAATCAGTGAATAGAGGGGAAAATGGAAAACTAATGGTAGATATGAAAAAATAACAATGGAGATGGAGAATTAGAAGAAAGCTGAAGAAGAGGGACAAGCTACACTCCTCTGGTCAAGCTGCCAAAGCAGGAGGTGAATCAGACTTTGCCAAGCTGCTAAGAAGAGAAAAGCTAATATCTATTATCCTGAAAAAGGAATTATGAAAAATAATCTCTCCCCCAGATATGTGACTTCCATTATGCACATATATATCTGCATTAAATATATGATGTTGATTTCCTTAGGTGACACTTGTTCTATAATGATATATTAATAAACACATTTTATTTAGAATCCCAAGAGCAGTAGTTAATTACTTCCTTTCTATCTTGGACCCTTGTGGGCCACTTATTCATTCACCACAAAGCTTGGTTATTGATTCACAATCCACCAAACTTACATTAGTATACAATAATTAAAAACTTTTATTTCCAATATGAATGGTTAGGCTATTAGAAATGTTTCATATATGGACAAGAATCTCTGAATTCCAGTATGCTGGGTTCAGGCAAACTGCTCCATCTTTAAACATAAGAAGTTGGTCTGGAAATATGATCTGTGACTTTTGGCATAATTCCTGCAGATGGTGAACAAATGTCATATTTATCTTATTCTGATTATTTACTAGTTGCAGAATAGATTTGTGGAAAAAAGATTTATGTATTTATTCATATTTGATTGAAGTAAATTAGAAATAACTGAATTAATTTACACACATAAAAGCATAATATGCATATGTTTGAAAAGCAACAATTTTAAAAATGCAAAATCTTATATTTCAAATAAAAAACTGAGTTTATTACTTTTTAGACAGAGATCAGATTTCTAGAGTATAGAAATTATATTCTACCATAATTTGAGTATTAATTTTTATATTTGGATATATATTTATATACATAATTAATTACTGTTAAAATAATTTAAAAAATTATAAATATAAAATCAATATTATATAATTTATTTCTTTTATATTGATATCTGTAGTAGCAATCTAGTATAGTGTCATACTATACTAGTTTGGTACTATACTAATATATCTACTATAATATATGTATACTAGCACTAAAGATTAGTGATCCACAAAGTATGTTACATGTGCTTTAGGGTGTCTAATAAATTTTAATTTGCATTTTTTTTTAATCTGATCATAATATATATCTATTATACGGGGTGAAAATTTTGAGCACTACTAATAAAGATTACAAAAGTTTAAATACTAAAATGCTTTAAATTCAAATTTATGTTTGCTTTAAAGTATTTGTCATTTTTTAGATTATATATATATAAAGTTATATTTCTGAAGCATAAATGTTAAATTTATGTAAATTGCAAAGTTTCTTTTGTAGAATTTTCAATAACATCTAGTATTTTAGCTTTAAAATTAAACTAAACAAATAATTAAATAAAGTATTTTTGTATGCTATATTTTGTTATCATAATTTACATTGAAAAGCAAAAGATACTGAGTATATGAGAATAAAGCAAGATGCAAAAATATGGTGCCTTAATCTGACAGCATTGCATATATTTTTCAGTTTTCATCCATGAAAGAAATTCACTGCATTATTCTCTTTACATATATCTAAAGAAAATCTTTTCATAACTTAAAAATATCACATCAATAATACAAGATATTTTATAAAATTAAATATTCATAAATATTGTAAAATTATTCTTGTATTAAACATAATTCTGAAGGCTTAATAATGCATTTCTGAAGAAAGATTTAATAAACCACCTTTGGTTGCTATGGTTTTATTGGCACATTATGTAAATAATTTTCATTCCCAGATTGTTTCATCTATGTAAAAGCTGACAACTATCTACTTATCATTCAATAATAATGAAAAATAAAAATTCTTTAACATTTACAGGTAACCTTTTGTTTACGAAGGTTTCTAGGGCTTTAAAAACTACTTAAATGAAAACTCAAAAATCAGAAACTCATTTCCCATTAATTCCATTGTAAAAATTTTTAATTGGTTTTTGGATACCAGAAATTAGCTCCATTTTCCTTATTGATGTTAAAGCATTCCAAAAGCATTAATACAAATATAATTATGTATACTATAATATAATAGTTTATGATAGATATTACCAATTTAGCCTATTTCTTGCCTTTTGACTTTGAATTTTAGAGTCGCTAAGTGTCAAGTGATCATCAAATTTAAATTTTATAAGACAGTAAACTTTTCAGTCATTATGGTTTTATTTATTAGATAAAAATTTCAAATTTTCATTAAATATTGTCTGAAATTTATGTAATTCTGAAAAATCTTCATTCTGCTAAATTATTTGCAAAAATAAATCCAATTTTCTAGAAGCTAATGTTTTAATTATATTTATTAAAAATACTTTAATTACAGATTTTATTATAGTAATTATTTTAATAAAACTGATATACACAAAACAATTTACTTATTTAAATAATTGCATTGGTTAAATTAGTATATTCCAATAGAAAACAAAAAAGTTATTATTGAAATTTATATATGGATAAAAACCGTATTAGAGATTTATATATCTGAAATAATGTGTAATCATTGTTTTATAAAGTTAAATAGTATTATATAATTGCAAAACCTTTGAAAAAATGCAAAAAAATACATTATGGATATACATATTATTGATATATACCAAGCACCAGATTCAATACCAGAACATGTAGTGAAACTGGAAAGTCAACTTGGTCTTAAAATCAATAATACAGAGAATAAATTTTATATATCTGATACAATCAGTGAAGAAAATAAGCAAGAAAATCATTGATTTAAACAAATTTCAGTAGATAATTAATTGAACTTGTAAATTCGATTTTACCTACTTTTATGATTATGTAATCAAATTATAATAAATATTCCAGCTAATTATTATTCTAAACAGAAAGCTGATGATGATATCTATGATATTGAAAACATTCCTAAATAAACATTTGGTATATTTATGATACTGCTTAATGGGATAATTAATTGATGATGAAATAGTTTCTTCTTAAAACTTTTTAAATTTGCAAAACAAAAAAATGGTATGGATTTATGCACTTTTTAAATCAAAAATATATTAAACAAGATTTGTAAATAGGGATACCTGTATATAACATAAGTAATTTCTTTATTATTTTAAAGGTTATGTTTTCATTTCTTTAGAGAAATAAATCAATGTTTAATTATAAAAATATTGATTTTTTTATCTTTACTTAATTTCATTATGATCAGATTTCATTGTTGAGAAAAGAATCCCTGTTTTTAACATTTTGTCTATGGGAAATTCAAAACTCAAATTTACATGAGTATATTTGAATTTGGCTCATTTAGAAAAAATTGGAGGGAATAAAAAATATTGCATATGTATTGAATTCATTCCTTCTTGGTTTATATGTTGCACTTCAGGAACAAATTAATTTGTAAAATTGAGAATTACCTATACTTTAAACATTGATCCTCTTTGTGGATGAATTCAATACACACGAGATATTTTTTATTCCCTCCAATTTTTTCTAAATGAACCAAATTCAAATATACTCATGCAAATTTGAATTTTGATATAACAATATTGCCAAATTGCAGTTTTTAGCATACCCTTGGAGAGAGATTTATATTTTTGACAAGAGTACAAAATTTCTGATCATTTTGTGTGAAACTGTTTCAGTAAGATAAAAATATATGCTTTTAATCAGTGAACACATTCCTCAGATTGTTTTGATATACTCAGTTATCCAGAGAAATTAATAAAAGCTGTATATAGTAACAATGTTTGGTGTAATTCTATTATCATGTGGAGAGCAAGGATTTTAAATTACATCTTACTTTTTTTAATATTAACTATATTGAGTATCTTGGAAACTTTATATCATAGTCACCTAATTAATCTATACCATTTTTGTGGAATCCCTCCATATGGAAATTGCATCTTAATTTAATAATATATTACTATTTTTTATATAACATATACAGGATGGAAGAAAAGTCTGTACCCCTCCAAATAACTTGATAAATGTCATAGATTTCAAAAATCTGTTAATGCCAACAAATAGAAAGTCATGGATGGGCTGTCTGATGGTGACCTTCAAATGATCTGATTATGCAAATGAAAATAGTTGCAAATCTTATCTCACTGTCATAAACCATAACAGATAGGGAAAAATTTCCAATTACAAACTTGTTCATCATTCAATTCTGAACACAATAAAAAAAATTTCATCAAAATCAAATGAATAGTTTGTTCAAAAATGAAACAAAAACATTTTTACATGCAAAGGGTTGACACTTATTTCTGACATGTAAATAACAAACCAACAATAAAACATAATATCCCAAATTAATAAATTGAAAATAGAGCCTAATCAAGCAAAACCTAATCAAGGATTGCTCAAAATGTCTTCCACCATCACCCAAGTACAGTTGAGCATGATGTTGGATGGAGTTCACTTGATGGCTGACCTCACCATGAGTGTGAGCAGCTCATGATAAGCTTGCATGCTCTGCAGTTCAATATTCAATGGGATGAAAAGGTTAAAATTCAATAAAAAAAAATGATGGGCAAACTAATTACAATGCTTTTTCAGTTATCTGATTCTGTTTCAACTTAAGAATGTTTCTTGAAATTTCTATGGTGAAATCACATATTATTATAAATAATGCTTTATTTTAAAATATTTACTTTAAAAATAAAGCATTTGTACAAATTTCTCTAACTGAATATTTAACATTAAAGAAAAAAAATTGAAAATGATCTACATCTATCAATATTTATAACTTATGAAAGTAATAAAGTCAGATTCAACAATTTCTGCATCTAATGTAATATTATCAAGATACTCATTATATGCTTCCTCATATTCTACCAATTAAACCTACAAGCAATTCAAATTATAACATTTAACTTAAATAAAAATCAAAAATTTTATTTTTGTTATAATTACATTTAATTTTGTTTCATTATTGGCTGGATTAGAAATACTTCAATTTTCAATTAGAATTTCCAGGATTAAATCTAGATCAGATTTTTTTTTATTTAAAGATAGAAGTGTTCTTAACAAGTATAAATAATCAAATCTTAACATTTATAAGAGATAGTCTTCATTTTAGCTTAAATATTCTCAAAACATGGCTAGGAATCGTGGATAAGAGCAATATTGCATACGGTTATTATATTAATTGATTGAATATGATGATTACATAATTCAGCAATCAAAATATTTATAAATCACCCCAAATAGATTGAATCTTATTTTTATATTTTTTATTTACAGCAAACAGCCAAATTTTAAGATATTCTTTTTAAATATTATCAATAGAAAAAATATTCTTTGTTCTTTAAAAATAATCATTTGATTGTTGTTACTGTTAGTAATAATTATTAAATTTGACATATGTATTTAAATTCTATATTTAGCTGAAATATTAAATTTTGCCAAATAAATGCTGTATGATGAACTGGGATGAGACTTCCTATCATGTTCCCTATAAGTTTGCTACTAAATATAATGCTTTGTGTTATTTTCAACAAGAAAATAATTTTCATTTCAGTTATCTTGAAAAAACTGCACTCAAAATCAGTTTTTCTTTTTTTAGCACAAGATATAATGATAAGAATTAACTTATTTATATAAATATCAAAGTAAAATCTAAATCTAAAATCAAACATATCTTAATAACTTCTGTATTCTAGATTTTCTCATAGTAGTTTGCTAGGGCTCTAACATGTAACTTAGTTTTCCCCCTAATCTAGTAGTGTTAGCATTCCAAAAACAATCATTTTTGGAATGCTAATACTACCAGATAATGATCTGAATTTTTTCTGTTGACTGTTTAAAGAAATTATTGATTTCCTAGTAAATCATTTCATGAATAATTTGAAATTTAAAAATTTTATAATACTTTGTTGAAACATGTAATAGCTTAAGATTATTTTCTTGGGTTAAATGGAAGTATTATATAGACACACATAGATTCTTGGCTATTTGCGAGTCAAAATGAATGATCTTCCAACTGGCATCTCTCTGAGAAACTACTGAAAGTAGTATAGTAGACTAGTTGCTGTCATTATATGTATGTTATATGCAGCGGCGGCTCGTGGATGATTTTTGTGGGAGGGCTGGAAAAAAAGTGGAAAGAGATAAGACACAAGTATATACAAGCTAAAATACATAGTGCGGACTGCAATGTTTGCAGCCCACGATATACATATCACAAAAACGTATATCACGGGTTACCCCACCTGTTCAGTACATTGACTATGCAGTGTGACTCGGTCTGCACTGACTGCAGTCCTGATGAGTACGCAATCGCACTGACTCATACAATACATACATACAGAGCGCCTATCGAGGTACCTAGTACCTACAATTCAAAAATAAATATACTACGAACGGAAAAATATGTTTTTGTAAAATAATTGTATAGTAATGTAATAGCTATAATAATTTTAAAATGTCTTCATTTTGGTGGGAGGGCTGCAGCACTGCAGCCCTTATGGGCGAGCCGCCGCTGGTTATATGTGAGCTTTAGTATGGATTTTGGTAGAACAAGGAAGACTAATAAGATAAGTAATTGTCATTGCAGTGTACCACAATACAAGAGGAAAAAATCAGCAACAATTTCTTTATATGGATTCCTGAAAAATATCAAACTACAAAACAAATGGCTACATTTATTGAAGTTTGGAAAGAAAGTACCCAAGAGCACTTTTATTTGTTCTCTGCATTTTTTAAGACTGATTATATTTTATGAAGTAATAAAGGTTGCACAAAAAATAACATCTAGTTATAAATCTAAGAATAGAGGTTAACTATTAGCTGTAACTCTACTGTTAATCTATGTTTGCCATTTTAGTAGTAAAGAAAATGCCCTTTCTCCATTTTCAGGTTTTACCAAACCAATTAAATTTTTAGCTGTACAAATGACAATTCTTTATTATTAACTTATAAATAGATAAACATAAGTAAGAATAAAGATATTTAAAGTTTATTTTTTTATCAATTATTAAAACCATGCAATTGATTTTTTCTTTGTAGATATTAAAAGTTGAATAAATACATGAATTTCTCTTTGAAATTTCTTATTAATTGCATTTATTAACAATTATTTAAATTAATAATTCAAATAAATCATTTATTGAGAGGCACCTTTATTTATGGAAGTACAGTATTTTGGATATTTCTAACTTTGCCAGCTACAGTGTTATCTGATAATTTATTAATTAATTACTAAATAATATAATTGTGAGGAAGGTCAAATTGAAAATATGAATAATTAATTTTGTCTTCTCAAACTTTTTCCATTAACATCTCTTATTTAATAATTAATAGGAAGTTAAATTATAAAATTATTAGAATTACTAAATTTTCTATTAATGTAACTATAAATACATAAATAATATTTCCATATTTAATCTTATTCATTCTGTTTAATTTTGATCCAAAACAAATTTTATTCACAATATTAATTGATCATGAGTTTTGTTTTGAAACTAAGCATGATTATTTATTTTTTCAATAAGAAAAAATAATCAAGTAATATTCCCCAACAAATAAATAGAAAGTCATACTGATAAATTTTTATTTTTTTTTAAATAATCAAATATATCACAAAGTTCAACTTTGTGATATATTTGATTATTAAAAAAAAAAATGATTATCACAAAGTTGAACTTTGTTGATGAACATTGCTAAAACACCAATTGTTTACTTTCAGTATCTCTCTCTTATACTACTATCAGCCACCATATTGAAAAAATCGTCACACCCTCTATAGTCACTTTGATTTACGAATGGATTACAGATTCTTAACATAGAACAAAAATATTTGAAATTAGAGTATAGTGTATGACAGGAAAAAATTCACATATACTATAGCTAAAGATCAGTTAATAACTTACTTATTTTCAAAATATTTCCATTAATATAAGAAAATGCAGTTAGTGAAAGAAATCATAATGCTGTATTTTCATAATGCTAACTTTTTCGTTCATATTTTTGAATGATTGCATGAAAATATAAAAATAATAATTATATTTCTATGCAGTAAAACAGTACAGAAAGATTCATTGTATTATGGAATGTAATAATTATACATTTAGAATGTTTATTTTCTTAATTATGAATTTAATTTGTTATTTATAAGAAAAGCAAACAAATTTTCAAATTTATACCCTGATGAAAGATTCTTTTTTCATTAGTTGTTTGTATATTTTGGTACTAATTAATAATATAGGTATTCTCTGACTTATGCAAATAATTGAAAGTGAAGATTTTATGTAACTCGAAAAACTACAAACTACAGGAGTTAGTAGACTACTGTGATTGCATTTATACTACATTGTAGCACCATACAGTTTTTTACTGAAAGGAAGACAATGCTACATGGAATGTCATATCAGTAATATGATCAACAAGATCAACAAACAATGCATAAATCATAAATAAATAAAGTAATATTATCTTTTAAATGCTGTAAACCAACATGTTTGGGCTTGTAACTTGCAAATACAATAAATTCTTATGCACTATATATATATATCAAAAAAAAATTATGGAAAATTTTTTTATGTAAGTTTGGATTTATAGAACTCAAATATACATAAATCAGGGAATATCTGTATGTATTATTTAATGTGGATTGTTAAAGATCAATTAATCCACTAGAAGTTTATATTATTATAGTAATTTTTCTTTTCTTCTTAAAATCTTTTTTTGTCCTAAGCATTTCCAGAATAAATTTAATCATAAAAAAATTTCATTTTTAAGAATATTATTAAATGAATATATTTTATATTTAATTGCTATGAACAAATTTTAATTAAAAATTTTATTATTGTTGAAATATTCATGTTTCTGCTAAAATTAAGTTAATTTTTGAAAACTAGAATATATTAAATTATTTTAAGGAAAAATTTTTAAGACAAAATTATTTTTTTCACTTATTCACGGTATAATTATAAAAAAATTTAAAATAAAATATTTAAAATTTTATAATTAGAGCAATCCATATCTTTTTAAATTTTGCTAATTTATTGCTAAATGTTTTTCTATGATGTGTTTAATTTAAGTCAATTTGTATAAGTCAAATCTAAAATTATAACGATCTGTTTACTGTGTTTGATTAAAAATAAATTTCTAATGTGAATATTTAAATCTTTTAGGTATTTATTTTTAGTAGCATTATAAAAAAAACATTTACTTTCTTATTAAGTATTTTTAAGTATAGTAAAGATGATGATTAATTTATAACCATCAATGATTAATTTATAATGATTAAATTCTTAGTAATGATTGTATTTAAAAATATGCTGTTTAATATCTCATTTCAAAAAATGGAAACACATATTGTAAAAGATCTTCCATTTGATTCAAATTATCGTCAACTTTTTTTATAATATATTTATTAATTTTTTTGCTATTAATTGCCATCTAATGTATTTTTAAATGTATTTCCATATATTCAAAAATTTATTGAATGATTATTTAAAGAGGATCAAAAGTAATTGACTAAAAGAAAATTAGATCTAAAAAAATAAATAAATAAATTGATTGATTGCTTGCTTGCATAAAAAATGAATGTTAAATATAGCAAATAAAATCTCTCTATACTTGATGACAGTGGAAGTCAGTATTGCCTCTGTAGGAGAGCCAAAGTTCATTTATATCACTATACTAATGATTCAGTCCACTAAATTATTTGTGATGTTACAGTAAATTGCCATAAAATGATGACAATTTTGACAAATAAGCAATAAACTTTGAATAAAATTATAGTATTAACATGATTTTAACATCTAGTAAATTATCTGCGTGTCTATAATATATATATAATGTTCAGATATGCAACGATGTTCTACACATTCCAATCAATTCTAACTTTGTTCTAAATTGGCAAAGAATTATAATTTAGAAGTTAGTGGCTAATAATACAATCTTTTGAAAATGACTTAGGGTACGTCCATAAACTACGTCACGCTGTTAGGGGAGGGAGGGTGTAGGAGATTTGTGACGAAAAATGACGTTGGGAGGGAGGGAATCATGCAAATTGTGACGTCATGGTATACAAATTGTTAAATACAATTATTTTACATCACTATGATTAAAAATTAAATACTAAAAATTTATAAAAATCTTTTATATGTTGATGATGTAACGATTTCATTTATCGCTCTATCATAAACCAAAACAATGGTTATGTTAAAAAGTACTGGACTGCTTATGTGTTCTTAGAATTTGTTTAATAGTTATTTAAACACTGAAGAGAGCAATTAGATTTTTAATTTTTGGTTTATTTTGGGTTATTTTGAAATTAGATGACGTTTATGTTTTATTTTTCAAAAAATAAAGATGATAATGTAACATATTTGAAGCTACATTTTTTAAATAAAATATGATATATAATTTTAAGACATTTGTACCACTTCTGCTAAAGTTTATTTGTAAGTTAAAAAATATATGTAATAAAATGCCAATGTAAAATTATTCCTATTTTCTATTTTTTTTTTTATGTAAAATCGGAGAAAAAATTTTAAATAGAAGGGGAGGGTGTCTTCAAATTTGTTACGTCACGATCAGGGGGGTCAAGCGTAGTGTGACAAAATATGACGAAGGGGAGGGAGGGGGTAAAAAAGTGTTCAAAATAGCATGACGTAGTTTATGGATGAACCCTTAAATCGTTCTCGAAAGGTTGCATGATTATTCATCAAACAAAGCAAATTGCATTGAATGTTTATTCGAAATTGAAAACTGAAAACCTAGAGGCATAATTATATAACAATAAACATTGTTTTTATTGACACTGTTACCTTTTACATCAAAATCAACTGTTTCGTGTGCATTAATACCACCATAAAAGTAGATAATACACCACTTCCATAGACTCAATACTGACTTCTAATGCTGTCATCAAGTATACTTAAATATAGTCTATACTGAGAGTTTGTTTTTCATCTTCATCCATTGAGAAGTTAGTAATTATTGTTTTGCCATGATAAAATGATTGAAATAAGTTTTATTTTCTATATGTTTAGATATAATTATTTTACAACTATAAAACCAGTAATTCAAAAAGTAGCTCAAGATTACAGAACTTAAATTACAGTAGACTCCTGTTTATCCATAGTAGTCAGGAAATTAATTTCTTCAGATAATCTGGAAAATACCCAAAAAAATTAGAATTATGGACAATATGCATTTAATATTAAAAAATAAATAGATAGCATATATATATTTATTCAAATGTTCTATTATTTATTGAAAATGGAAACAAGAAATTTGTTAATTTTCAGAAAGAAATTATTGAAATATTTGAAATTTTTAATTTGATTTCTAATTTTGATTGCCATTTAATATAATATAGAAATGAATTTCGGGCATTTAAAAATCTTTCAGATATCTTATCTAAATAAAGCATTGATAATCAAGCATCAAAATTGGATTAATCTGTAACCCAAATAATCCAACCTTGATAATCTTCTTACTGCACTTTGACTGACATTTTTTAACCTTCCTGGTGGCCCTGAAGGAGGGTTGGAAACATTAGTCAAAATAATTTGACTTCTGCAATCTTAAGCTATTTTTTTGAATTACTAGTTTTGCAGCTGTACACAAGCAGAAGAATGCAAAGAAGTGATAATTGTTATAAGTTCCTGTTCTTTTTAGGACTGTCAAATTTTATTATATTATTTTATAAACAAAAAAATTTAATTATCTTCTTTCACTTTCCATTTTATAAAACACAGAAGACAATTTTATTTTTTATTATGCTCTTTACAAGTTATAAAAACTCAGTATTGAAATTAATGTCAATATAGTTTAGATAATTGTATAATGTTTTGTTTTTTGTTCTGTGAATATAGAAGTGAAAATTTCTAAGTTTAAAAATCTTATTTGGATATGATTTTTCCATATAAAATTTGTTTTTAATTATAAGATAAAAAATACACTTTAAAAACTCAAAAGTTCGTTTATTGTAAGTATTTTCAGATATGCATATAATAAAACTTTGAAACTATATAATACATAACATATTATTTAATGGGCAAAGCCTAGAGCTTTGATGGAGTTTTTTTAGTATTAAATTAACTAAAAAGAAAATTATAATAATTTTAATAAAGAAAATTTCTAAAAAAATAAATTAGTTATAAGATTTTCAATATTTCATTTTTACAATGTTATAATAAACATTGAAAAAATACAGTGGTACCTCGCAATTCGACATTTGAGTTTCGCAGGTTGGTGCATGCACGTGTATGGAATGGTGTGATGTCATTCACTATTTGTCAGTTCTTTTTGGGCTACTTTGGTGTTTCCCAGTGTTGTTTGTGTTAATTTTTCAATTCTACATCTTTCAGAAAGTAAAAATTTGTAATTATTATTATTAGTTTTTGAGTGAAATGTAATGATGGTTCAAAGAGAATTGATCAGAGGAATAATTCTGAAAAGAACAACACTCGATTAAGCAAAGAGACAAAGAAAAAATTGTAGGTAAAGTGCAGAAAGGTAGAACAATTAAAATGTAACTCAAATATGGCATTCCTAGGACGACTGTGGCAATGTTTTGCAACAGAGAGAGAAGCTGGGGTTTCTGCTGGAAGACTTCATTCCAACATCCAAGGACTAATAAATTATGTATTATATATAAAATAATGTATTTTGTAATTTAGTGAGTTATACAATAGTAAAACACATATAATAAAGTAAATAATATAGTGTATCTCTCTCACCTCACGTGTTAGGGGAGTGGAAAAAGACGAATAAAATTAATCTATTTTCCATAAGTCTTATATGGGATATTGTCCCTCAATTCGACAGTTTCTCAAAATCTTAGCCGTTAGGGGAGTGGGATGGGGACTGATAACGAATTAATCTATTTTACATAGTCCTAATATGGAGGATGGGACTGATAATGAATTAATCTATTTTACATAGTCTTATATGGGAAATAGACCGATAACGAATTAATCTATTTTACATAGTCTTATATGGGAAATAGTGTTCCCGCAATTCGACAGTTTCTCAATTCGACATTACTTCGGCGACGGTTAGTGTCGAATTGCAAGAGGAGTCCAACAATGAATTAATCTATTTTCCATAGTCTTATATGGGAAATATTGTCCCGCAAGTCGACAATTTCTCAATTCGCCATTACTTCGGCGACGGATTAGTGTCGAATTGCGAGTTCGGCGACGGATTAGTGATGAATTGCGAGGCACCACTGTATATATATATTAGAATATTAACATCTCATTTCGACATTATTTCGGCAACGGATTAGTGTCAAATTGCGAGGCACCACTATAATATTCTTTTAGCTTCTACTAAATATCTTGATTAATAAGAAGAACTAAATAATATTTCTATCTTCATAATTGGTTTGTGTTCTATGAAATCAATTTGATATTTTTTTCTAAATTTAAACTCTCTTTATATATACATGGCATATTATATTGTCATTTTTAGCATGTTTTGCTATGAAATTTGGATGAATGTCAGTACTTTTTCTGCTTATTACATTTTAAAAAGTATGTATGCTACTTGAAGGATTATTTTTTGCATTGATTTATTTTTTAAAAATACATCAAAAGCTTGATGTACTATCCCTCAACAAAATGCACTTCCTTACCAATATTGATAATACAGTAAAGTTCCAATTATCTGAGGTAATGTGGACCAAGGAAACCTCTGATATTTAAAAACTTAGATAATACACAAGGTTTGACAAATTGTTATTGAATAAATTAGATTTGAATACATTAAGATGATGATATATACTTTATTTTCAGATTAGATCTACTTGTTGAATACAATGATTTTTACTTATTATTTAAAATAAATTGCCATTCATTCATATTATTTTTTTAAATTTTTGTAATAAAACAATAAATAAAATTAAAAGTGTTTTATTGTATAATTTAAAAAACACAATTTTATTTTACTATTGTTTTATTACTCAAAATTACAATAATTAAAAAAATTCAATTTGGAATGAATTTTCATTCATCTTGGGTTAATATGGAACCTTGATTAATCAGAACTCTATTGTAATGGAACAAATATTCTCAATGTAGTTGTTATAGGAATTTCCTTAATAGTTACTATTATAATCAATCTTTTGCAATATTAAATTTCAACTATCAGTTATATTTTTTAAATAAATTTTATCTTGTATATAATATTAGCAAGATAAATAAAATGTTTAGTTAAAATAAACTTTATTTTTAGTCCAAACATATTCATTCAAATAAAACAAAATATGATTGCTAACAAATTTTGAAGAATAAAGTTCTTCATTTTATTTTCATTACTGTAGCTTATTTTTACTACATTTTATTCCTAAACATATTTTATATTGAATATTAAATATAATAATTACAATAAAAACAACAGATTCTAATCAAGAATATAACATTCCAAAAATTTAATTTAAATTTAGGTTAAATAAGCACAAAACATTGATTACAAAAAAATATAAAAACATAAATAGAATAAAACAAAGTTAAATAAAATGTAACTCCATGAATGATTTTGTGGTTTATGTAATCTAATATCATATAATAGAAATATATTAAAAAAAAAGATTGATGAATACTGCAAAAATCTTAGGCTGGGTTGAAACTCTTAAGAATGAATATGCACACAATGACAGAGAGAGACAGTACAAAATGAAAGTCAACAAATCAAAAAGTCTTTATTTCTGCAACCATTTGTAAAAAAAAAATAGTTTTTATTTGTTGACCTTCATTTTGTACTAAACTGTCTTTGTTGCTACACTGTATGAATACTGATTCTTAAGAGTTTCAATCCAACCTATAAATATACTATATAATCTTTCTAGCAATCCTCAGTATTTTAAAACTACAGCATAAGTTGATTTTAATATGATATTGTTTTATAGATCTGAATAGCAATATAATAATTAAACAATCATTGGCTAATTAAAAAATAATGTCACATTATAAAAAGAATTTCTTATAAATTTTTTGTACATGAATAATTTACTTATTGTATTGATTGCATTATACTGTAATAACATTATTCAATATTAATATATAATAGATACAATTTCTATTTCTAGCACTTAGGTAGAATACAAAAAAACTTTATTACAGTTGGTAAATAAGCACAAAACATTTTCGGTCTGTTCGACCCTCATCAGCTGTATATATACTACATACATATATTATGTAAGACTAAGAATTAAACAGAAAATCTTTTATTTATATAATAGATGTGCACAAGAATAAAAATATGAACATGATAACAAAATAGGTAATATGGTGAATATTTTTATGTTTAGTAAAAAATACAAAATAGGTAATATGCTGAATATTTTTATCAGTTTTGATTTCCAGTACTGGAAATCAAAACTATTTAATTGAATTTCGTTTTATATATTTTAGTACAGTCATCATCTAACTTATATCATTTTGTCTTATTTAATTCTATACTTAATATCATTTCTTCCAGATTTAATATTGATGGTGATGATGATATATTAAGAATAGCATAATACAACATTAAAAATTTCTGTCCTTTGCTTAATATAGGTAAGAATACAAATTTTTATTTATGTTGACTATGCTGTCCTGTAACCCTATAACCATATACCAGAATATTTCCTTCTAATATTCTGATATTCAGTTAATGTTCTATTTTGTATGTGGGGCACTGATGAGGAACAGTTCGTGCCTTTAAATATGGTATTAAACGACACTTCAGCATGCAATGCATCTTATTACTTAATAATTCAGTTAATGCCAGTAAAGTTACGATCCCTAATTTATTTCATTAATATTTTTTCGCTACTTAATGTATTAATAAAAAGTTAAGACAAAAACATAGTAAAGGAAATCGTTTTTTGCATGTAAATGCTTAAATATGCAATATTCCTTCCACTCTCCGTTGCTAATCAAACTGTTGCAACCCACATTGTAGCCTACATCGAGAAATCGTTTTTTTTTCATGTAAACGCTTAAATATGCAATATTCCTTCCACTCCCCGTTGAAATGCTTAAATATGCAATATTCCTTCCACTCCCCATTGCTAATCAACCAATGGATGAGTTTGCAACCCACATTGTAGCCCAAACCGATCAACAACTGCAGTAATGACTCAATCAGTTTTTGCGTATTGTACGAAAGCCGAACCTTTTCTGCTGATGTTAAAAAATTTTTTGTCATAAACTGTACACTCTATCCTTTATGTAATCCCAGAAAAAGAAATCCAGAAGTGTGATATCAGGAGAATGTGGTAGTCATGCGATGAGTCCACCTCAAACAATCCATTGGTCTGGGAATTTTCTATCAAGTAACTCTCATACAGCTGTAGCCCAATGCTTCATTTTCCTGGAACAACACATTTGGATGTCTGTCCTCCAACTGAGGTACTGCAAAAAGTTCAAACATATCCAGGTAAATGTTCACATTAATTGTTTGACCCAGGAAGAAAAAGGGACTGATCAACTGATTGCTTGTTAGTGCACACCAAACATTTACCTTAGAGTTATCTCATTCATGTTCCAAAACATCATATTCTGATTCCCATATTCTGTAGTTATGTTGGTTAACTTTACCTGATACATGGAATGTTTGTTACTTTGTCGCTGAACACCACTTTGTCAAGAAACAAACAGTCATTGACCATGTGTTCAAGCATTTCCACAAAGAATTCCTTGCAATATGGTCTGTTGTCAGATTTAAGCTGCTGAAGAAGTTACATTTTATATGAAGTAAGTCTCAACCACTTATGAACCACTTTGTGTACTGTTGATCTAGGCATCCTTAGTTCAAAACTAGCATGATGAATGGACTCGTTGAGACTGCATCAAAACACTTCCTTATAACAGCAAGTTGTCTTCACACAATGTTAGGGCTTCACCTTTCTGATGCAACATGCTTCCAATCTCTTGAAATTGTTTCAGCCATTGTTTAATTGATTGTTCAGTTGGTGGATGTTTATGAAATTCATGTCTAAACTGTCTTATAACTGTCTTTGGTGATTTTGTTTTCTATAGCCAAAGAATGCTCATTGCTTTTTCACTTGCAAATGTTACTTTCACTGTAATGAAGATGAAAGCATTTCTTAGTTGTTGCCATACATGCAGACAAAAATTCTTTGAGTTATAGATTAAAAATCAGTAAACCTTTTTTTTGATATCTTTTCAGATTTTTTATTAATTACAGTTCTTAATCCGTTGAATAATTTATGGACACCCTGTATAAAACTGTATCTAGAATTATTATTTGTTTTATTTATAAAATAATTTCTGTATAAAAATTCTGCAGATATTGTTGAAAGAAAAATTCGGTTTTCTTTGAAATATTTATTTATTATTATATCAGTGAAATTTTCCTTCTATTTTATCTTCTAACTTTTATGCTAATTCATTATTTTTTTGTAGTTGTAGACTGATTTTTATGCTATACAGTAAGTTTTTCTGCAGTTTGTAAATTATATTATGATGATAGTAAAATTGAAAATATGGGTATCCCTAAGTTTACAAATTCTCCATTTAACAAACTGCATAAATATACATCACTTTTTAATTTTGCAAAGATAATTTTTATTTTTGCAAAAAAATATCAGATATATCAAATATATCCTGTACACTATTGATTTGAAGACAAAATTCACTTCTGCATTCACTAGAAGATCCAGTACTGAATCCAGCATTGTGCATATACCTAATAAGTATATCCATAATGTACTTATTATATTTTTCAATCATTTTGCAATTATATAAAATTATTTAACTTTGTAAAATAATGATTACATATTATTCCAGATGTGTAAATCTAATATATTTTTTTATCAATGTAAGTTATATGTTTGAATTATGATAGTATTTTCTTGTTTGATTGGAATATGAAAAATACAGTGGGTGATCAGTTAATGAACTGTTCAGATAATGAACACTTCACAGAAGAAACTGTGGGCCCACGGACTGATGGAATGACAGGTCAGCCAAATGGCCCCATGGTAAAGTTGTAGCTTTTCATCCTGGAGGAACCGGGTCCCACTCTTTGAATTTTTCAGGGGGGTTAGGGCCTGGCCCATTCAACCTCATCCTTCAACCATCTGGTTGATCCCATCTTGGGTATTGACCAGTCTGTGATGAACTCTAAGTGGACGCCACCAGATAAAGATATTTCATGAGGATACGACGGCTTAACTAACCTAATGAAATGATAGCCTTAGGCCTTGCAATTCGTGGACTTATGGATAAGGATGGGAGAACAATAGTTTTTCCCAATTAAAATGAACTCAGAGACAACTTAAAACAAATCAAAGATTTATTAAAGAAAAGAGAGATTTTACAATTTTTTAGTCTTAGAATGGCACCCATTCAGGTTAAGGTCAGCAGGCTTAGGGATCCCTACCACGACAATGCTATTAATCACTTCCGAAAAATCCTGAAGAAGGGAGAAAAGCAATCGACACTGAACAGATTTTTTTTAATGTCCCATAAACAAAAAATAAACATGATAGATGAAAATACAAGACTCTCTATGTATATATTACTGTTATTACATATAACTAAGCAGAGTAAGAAATTATATAATTTTTTTACTATTTTATTTTTTGGGTCTCCAGAACAAATTAATCAAATTTCCATTAAAACCTATGGTAAATCGATGATTGGTTAATGAACAATTTGGATAACAAACATTGTCTTTGAACAGATTATGTTCATTAACTGATCATCCACTGTATAATCAATATAATTGTTTAAATATGGAGATAAAGATTTGTAATTGATTTTAATACAATCACTATTGACACATCCTTGATAATTGTACAGCCATACAAACTTGTGTTAACTATATGCCATTGCATCAATATATGTGTTAAGACAAGAATGTTTTTGAATATTAAACTCTTTTCAGTTGCTAGATTCAATGATATATAATACAAAAATATAGAATGTATACAAAATTCAAAATTGATCAAGAAAAAAAAAAAAAAAAATAAATTATTTTTTTATTAATTTAATTTTTTTAATTTTATAATTAAAAAAAAAAAAAAAAGAATTTTATATATATATTATGAGAGGAGGCCAAAAAGTTCTTACCCTCATCATGATGCAGATGTGCTAGAGATCTGAAATTTGGTCCTCCAACTTTTCCTTTTCTACATATCGACTTCCCAGGACACACATCACACACCTGTGAAATACTTACTTAATCCAATCTTTGTAAAAATTGGCAGATTTGAAGGCAAAACAGCTCTCCACAGCACCAAAAAACTTTTTCCCCATAAATGTTTTTTCATATTTCTAAACAGAAAAAAGTCTGAAGGTGCCAGCATGAAAATATGGTTTTCATATTTGCCTGGTTTTCATATTCATATAAATATGGCTATGAATACTTGCCATATTTGTGCAGAAAAGTGACTGTTTCTGTAGCTTGATGTGCAAGTGCATTGTCAGCTAGTAGCAACACACTTTTTGACAGCAAACCACATCTTTTTTCCCTTGATATTGTCCCATAACTTTCATAGTAAATTCCTCTAATATGCTCCTGTTATTGTTGATCTTTTTTTTATAAGTAATCTGTCAATATGACATCTTTGATGTCCCAAAACACAAAAAAACATGTCCTTGCTGGTCAGCCTTTTCTTAGGTCATCCTGTAGGCTGGTACAACCTCATCTGAATTCTCATTTCATTGTTTCACAGTTTCATATGATAGGACATTGTTTCTGCAATTTTCCCTTGAAGATGAAGGAATTGTATCATGGCTCAATACTAAACTTTTTTAGTATTGAGCTGTGATACAATTTCTTCATTTTCAAGGGAGTATGATAGCAGAAGAAGGTATCATGCTTTCCATGAGGAAACATGATAATTTCTTCTACTATCATGCTTTTAACTCCAATTAAATGGAACTTGCCAAAACAAATAAAAGGCATGGATATGTAAAACAATAACCTATCATTGTTTACAATTACAGATGTATATCACATATACAACATGGTGAAAGTAAGAACTTTTAGGCCTCCCTCATATATATTTATGTATTTGTGTTCTATCTAACAACTGAACAAGGTTTAACAGCCAAAAAATACATTCTTGCATTAATTAGAGACATTTTCCAATTTAAAATAGATATTATTATTAAATAATGGATTTTCCATGACAAATAATCCTACGAAAAAATTCAATAAATCACAAACAAATAAGCAAAACAGAAAATCTCTTTTAAACAAAATAAAAATAAGGCAAAATTAATAAAAACAAAGATGTTTTCTAATAAAATACTTAAAATTTTTCCATAGTAACTAAAAATAATGTTGTATAAAAGGAAACTGAGTTATAGTTAGTTTGTGCTTTATGATTTTCCCATTTTATGCATTTTTTATTCAAGTATCAAGTATCATCACAATCAAAAATATAAACATTAATTACGATAAACAAATGCTAAACATTCATAAATATAAATCACATACAATACAGGTAGTCCATGACTTATAGCTGGATTCAATTCAAACCTGCCATAAGTCAAGTTTTACCTATATGTATGTATACCTGATAGTATGTGGATTAAAATGTTATATTTGTCATAAGTTGAATTGGTCACAAGTCAAAACTATCCAAAAATTATAGATTTCTCATTACTAATGTTTACTACAATAATATACATTATTTTGACAAATATAAAGAATACAAAAGTACAAGAACCAGACACACAAAAAGGATATTTTCCATACATTAGTCCATTGGATCAGAGATTCAAACTCATTGAATTT
Source organism: Olivierus martensii (assembly GCA_000484575.1). Classification (NCBI taxonomy): domain Eukaryota; kingdom Metazoa; phylum Arthropoda; class Arachnida; order Scorpiones; family Buthidae; genus Olivierus; species Olivierus martensii. The sequence goes on from AYEL01086058.1 coordinate 24,217, forward strand.
TATCGACTAGCCATAGAATTTAGATTACATTATCATTGTAAGTATGAATAGTACAGGGTCGTGCAAGTAAATACGGAAAAATCCTGATGTAATTAAAAACGACAAAATTGCAAGAAAAAATAAATTTATTATAAAGAAAACTCGATAAAAACATATTTACATTATTTACAATTGCAGTTACTCTATGTAGCCACCATCTGCTGCTACAACTTTTTTCAGGTGGGTCCGGAAACTCTGACACGCACGCTTCACCTCCTCTCGGTCTAACGAGGTCATGACCTGATGATGGAAGCTTTCAGGAAGTCTTTGCTGTTGTGGTGGGTTTCGTTGACCTTTGATTTGACAATGCCCCACACGTAGTAGTTGAGGGGATTGCAGTTGGGACTTGAGGGAGGCCACAACTCGGGCGACCAATGGTATGGGAGATTGCTGTAAAGCCGCGACAAAGTGGGCGACATCGGCCGACAAATTTGTCACTTCTCTTACAGTCAGACTGCTTTCGATTGATGTTTGACCCAGTCAGGAATGACTTCCTCCGTCTCAGACTCCCTGAACCTCTTCGCTAGGTAATAAACCTGCGTCTTCTTGTAACCGAACCACTTGATTATTTCTCACAACGACTTTTCAGCACAAAGAGACTCGAGTATAGCCACTCTCCGATCGTGCTCTGCACGTGCTGATGATGCGGCGGCCATTTTGTGAATGCCTAGGCTCTACCAAGGTCACTACCGTGTCACATGCAAGTATAGCCAAATTACCGCCCAACCGGAAATAGTGCAAATTCCTGCATTAATTATTTCCAGATTTACCTGCACAACCCTGTAGTAAATAGCCTTCATTCCTGGAATGTGTCTAACAAGTAAGATAACAATTCATCTATAACAAGGTTCCTAGAAAAGTTATTATGTATCTCTCTAACTTTCAATTGAAATGTTCTACCACTCTACCACTTCAGAAGCAGGGACTATATATAGAAAAGTGACTGTGCACTATCTATTGAGAATGGTTGTAGCACTCAAGCAGTGAATTGAAAAACTTAAAAATTCTATCTTGAAAAGTAAGCAAGACAGGAGAAAATTTTCAATTACAAAGTTGTAGAGCATTCTTTAATTAGTACAGAAAAACATGAGGTTTGCACAAAATATATACAGAGACAGTAAAATAAGACACGCAAAAAGCAATTTAACTGCCACAGACAGTAAAAAATAAGGCAAAATAGGTCAGCAGGTTTACCAGATTTGACTCCCATGGATTTCTTCCTTTGGGTTATTTAACTTTTTGTATGCTGGAAATCTAAAAAATTATGGTACAGTGGACTTGCATTTTTATGAACCTCCAATTTATAAACTGCACATTTTTATGAACTATTGAGTTGGTCCCAAAAAAATATCCAACAGAACTAATGTTAATTAATGCTATTTCCCATTTACAAACATTTTTGGGGATTTGTACAAATTCGTAAAATTGAGAATCCACTTTATGCGACTCAAGCTCAAGCTGGCTAATTAAACCTAATTAATATGAAAAATTTCAAATCATCATATCTTGCTTAATTTTCATCAAATTTTTTGAAATTTTTACAATTTACTAAGTTTTATTTTTTTTTTAATTTTATTTTTATCGGATATTTTACTTTGTATATGAGATTGCTGAAAAAACAATTTTTTTATATGAAGATTTAGCCATCTAAATAAAATAATTGCTATTTTTTGATAGTGATTGATCCTCTAAATAAAACAAACCATAAATGAAGGAAATCAAACAATATTTTAAAAAATTAATAAAAATTAATTAATATTCAAATTTTGATTAATGAATATTAATTATGTTGTGTAATTAGTTCAAAATTTACATAAATTTATTGACATTTATTATTCTTCATTTCAGTAATTTTTATTTTAATATTCTATAAAATTTTGAATTTATATAAAAAACTTATAATGAAAATCTTCTTCTCTCATACATAAACAGCTATAATATTCTTTACTTTGCTAAAATTGGACCCTAAATAGTATAGTCTTATATCACTCTCAATACTACACTTCCTGGAGTGTAATAAGGCTTAGCAAGTAAAGCATAAGAAATTAGAAGTAGCAATAAAACAAAAAAATTTCACATTCCTTTTAATGGCAAATCTTTGTTTACATTAATACTTTCTCATTTTTTGTCAGAGATACAGTAAAGTAAAAAAATCAAAAATAATATATTACATATTTTAATAGAATTAAGCAATATTTTGCTTCGTTCTATTTAAAACAACATGAACATAATAATCTAAAATATAAAGAAAAAAGTTAATTTTCAAAAAAATATTTGATCAAATAAATTTTTGTAAAAACTTTCTTAAAATAAAGAATTTTGTCCAGAAAACATTTAGGAACCATGATCAGAAAATCATTATGCTTCTTTTTTTAAAACCCTAAACATAACTATAATAAACTGATCAGGATGGGCTAAATTGAAGATTTAAAATTCTATTGTTTCTCCCTACCATGTGCAGTATATATGTCAATAGCCACTGGCAGTAAATGATCTTGAGTGGCATATTGTATCCATAGCACACAATAGGTTAATGGAACAAGTTTATGCAACACAGCCAACAAACATGTAAGACTTATAAAATTGCATCACCAGAGCTTGCAGACACAACTTTTACAATAATACATCTTGCAGGAGAAAAATTTTTGTTTCATGTTCAGATGTGTACTGCAACTAATAGTGGACATTTTGAATAATAACTATAGGAGGCTCCTTGCTATTTCTCATCTTTTCCTTTCAAATAATGGATAAACATTTCCATAATTATCACTTTTCATTTGTCTCATTTTTTACCATTCATAAACATGGTTTGTGCAAGCCACATGTTTTTAATACTAATTAAAGAATGCTCTACAACTTTATAAAAGAAAAATTGAGAATTTTCTCATATCTTGCTTACTTTTCATGATAGAATTTCAAGTTCTTCAATTCACTGCTAGAGATGCTGCAACCATTCTCAATTGATAGTACATAGTCACTTTCCTATATGTAGACCTGCTTTTGAGGCACTAGAATACTTCAACTGAAAGTTAAAGAAATGCATGAGGACTTTTCCAGGAACACTGTATGAAGCTCATCTATTTATCTGTCGATAATGAAGAAGAATAAAAATTCTTTAACATTTGTATGATATAAATAATCTATTTCATATTTGTTTGATTTTAAAAGCTGTATTTTCATTTCTTTAGATAGATAAATTATTATTTAAATGTTATATTTTATTTTTATTAAGAATTGTAAAAGTTATGTCTGTGCAAACTGTGGTGATTTAATTTTGTAAGTCTTACATGCTTATTGACTGTGTTGCATAAACCTGTTCCATTAACCTATTGTGTGCTATGGATACAATATGCCACTCAAGATCATTTACTGCCAGTGGCTATTGACATATATGCTGCACATGGTAGGGACAAACAACAGAACTTTAAAATTGCAATTTAGCCCATCCCTGATCAATTTATTGCAGTTCTGTTCAGGGTTTTTCTGATCATGGTTCCTAAATGTTTCTGATTAAAATTCTTTATTTTAAGAAAAAAACATTATATTATTATTTAAGTATTATTATTTTATTGACATTACTTTGGTAAAATTTCATTGTTGAGAATGTAATTCATTTTTATGATTACATCCATGGGAAATAAATTCCTGCTTTACTAGTATGCACTAGGAATGAACTAATTCATAAAATCAGAAACTATCTGCATATATTAAAACAAAACCTGTATAGAATAAAATTTTTTTGCTGGGTTAAATTTTCCAAAAACTGATATCTGTTTACAAATTTCAGAGAAAGCATATCAAATAGAAGATATCTAGCTGAAGTTTAAGGATATCTTAAGAAATAATGAAAATATTACAATTTATCTAAATAATAAACATTCAATTAGACTGCACCAAACACAAACTACAAGTAAAACTACTCAAGAGCCCTTTAGCATCAAAAGATGTTTTTATTCAGAAGCACTTTCGACGCTCTCAGCGTCTTCCTCAGCTGTTACAATCTATTCAACTTGTAATTTATATAAATATTTAAATTATGAATATAAATGAATCCAATGTACACAATTTCTGAAATCAATCAATGCAAAAGTGCTATATGTTGTTAAATAAATAAATATAATGCTAAATAAATTCAAACAAATTGAAAATTACATATATTCTTATAATGATAAGATTAAAAGAATTCTTAATTTCAAGAATCATTACATATTTATATGTACTATTGTTTCCTAAACTATTTTATTGCATTTATAATTAATTTAAAAATTGTTTTAGTATTTTCTTCAAATCAAAAATTAATTTATTTTTGTAAACAATGACTTATTAATTTAAATCTTACCTTCCAATGATCTTCTACTAATGCACGATATTTCTGGTATGCAGACAAGGCTATAGAGAAAAATTTTAATAATTTATTATTTATTCTTTTTATAAATTTATATTATATGTATTATTATTTAAAATTGTAAAAACATAATTTCATTATTTTTGATTTTAAATTTAATTCTGAAATACATACAAAAATTCTTGCACACAATGCATAAATCATAATATTTGTGTTTTACAAATACAATATATATAAAAATCATTTAATTTATCTATAAATATTGGATTTGAAAAATAATTTTGAAATGAGCACATATGTGGTATTTAATTGGCATAACTGAATATGTATAATAATTGATATATTAAGTCAATGAAAAATTGTTTTAATATGAATTCAAAATATTGTGCATAGTTCTACAGTTGCTTTTTTTTAAAAAGTAATTAAAAATATATATCATTATATTGACATTTAAAGAAATTACAATATTTCAAAGCAAAAATTTTATGATTCATTTTAATATCTAATATAGGTAGTTCTTGACTTTACAAGTTAATTTGTTCTTGGAATGAGTTCTTAAAGTAAGAATTCAAACAAAAATCAATTTCCCATGGACAATGTTAAAATCAGGGGTTTTGTTCTCAGCAACAAAATTTGACTAAAATAAAATTCAGCTTAAAGACCAACAAAATCAGTACTTTATAATTAAATAATGATTTATTTATCTAAAAAATGAAAACATAGTCTTTAAAATCAAGCAAATTATAATAATAAAGAAATTATTTACGTTGTATAAATGTTAAAGAATTTTTATTCTTCATTATTATTGACAGAAAAGTAAATGAACTTTAATACATATGAACAATTACCTTAAGCATAATCCGAGAGTGGAAGTTATTTATATAATATGCCAATAAAATTAGAGGAATGACGCTTCCACTTCTTTGCTGCCATTATTATAATTATTCTGATTTTGTAGCAGATTGAGTTTTTGCTATAAACTCAGTCATACTGTATTGTATAGCTATGTACATGGTTTGAAATGCCTCTTTATGAATGTTTAGTACTTATTTATTGCAATTAATGTTCAAATTTTCAAACCAAACAATATTTTAATTATTATTGTTATTTTGATTATTCATATTTGAAAAAATTCACAAACTCAAGAACTCATTCAGGAGGAACTTGTAAACTGAAAACTACCTACATTTTATTCCTATTTTTACTTTTGTTCTTATATTTTGAGTTCTATAACTTTTCTTCAATTTTGAGAATTAAAAGGTTAAAATATGTGATAAATAATATATAAAAATATCAATGTAAATAATTCAGCTCAATTATTAAAAGTGGAAAATAAATTTATTAAACTTGAAGATCTTTCTGCTTTATTAAGCCATCTTCAGCACAACGTATAAGAATTGGAACATAAAAAACTTAGCAAGAACATAATTTGAATTTTAAATTAATATTATAACATTGTATGCAAATACATATACTGTATATTAAAAATAATAATAAAATAAATTATAATAAAATAAAAATAAAATATTTAGTCATTATATTATTACGTTTTAAACTAGCCACTGTGGCGGTACTACAGACGCATTATATGCATTATAAAAATATCCTAAAAACTTTTGATAAACATTCCAAAAGCTTTACCAAAATATTTAGTTTTCCATAAATTTCAATAAAATTATAGTTAATGTTAATTAACTATATCAATATTAAATGTTAAATTACATACTAAAGTTAATTAAAATTAGAATAAAAACATTAAAATTCATGCTATATATAAGAAGAATAAAATGCTCCTAGAGTTCCAAACTTAATTATATGGAGTGTTCAAATGAATCCTGTTTGAAACATGCCATATGATGAGTTGACATTTCAGTTTAGGAACGTGGATATTAAACTGAAGCTGTATATGTTGCGCATGCTCAGTGCTCATAAATTGTGCACTTGCATCATTTTTAAATATGTGATGTAATGCTGAAGATGGCTGGTATGATTGAAAACCCATCCAAGCAGGACATGCAAGCTATAATTCAATTTTTAATGGTTGAGGGATGCAAGCTAGTGGTACTAGTGGTGACCTGCATGGTGACTGAACACCACAAGGAACAGTTAATAAACCTCAGCTTGTAGCATTTGATATGCTACTGCAATGAGGGCAAACAATTCCTGGTGTGTTTCAGCATTATGCGCTGCAGAAATTATTCGCTCTCATTGCAGTAGCACATCAAATGCTGCAAGCTAAGATCTATTAACTGTTCCTTGTGATGTTCAATCACCATGCGGGTCACCCACTAGCACCACTAGCTTGCATCTCTCAACCATTAAAAACTGAATTATAGCTTGCATCTCCTGTTTGAATGGGTTTTCAATCATACCAGCAATCATCAGCATTACATCATGTGTTAAAAAATGATGCAAGTGCACAATTTAAGAGTTCTGCGCATGTGCAACATATACAGCTTCAGTTTAACATTGCATTCCTAAACTGAAATGTCAACTCGTGACTTGGTGTGTTTTGAATTGGTTTCATTTGAACATGCCATATAATATGAAAGTTTTATTCATAATTCAGATATTATTTCATCATTTTCACTCATCTTACATTTCTGTCAATAATAATGAAAAATAAAAAATTCTTTAACATTTATATAATATAAATAATTTTATTATTATAATTTGTTTGATTTTAAAAACTATGTTTTCATTTTTTTAAATCAAGGTTTCTTAACCAGGGGTATCCATACCCCTTGGGAGTATGGGAACGAAATTCTGGGGGTATGGGACTAGATCTCTGGATATTGGTATTTATTTTATTTTATTTAATGTATTAATTTATCAAATTCATATAACAAAAAACTGCCTATATATAATATATACAAAGTTCAATTATCATTAAAGTATAATCAGCAGTTAAAATAGAAATCACTCTTTTAATACAATTTTAAATTGTATTAAAAGAGTTATTTCTTTTTTAACTGCTGATTGTGCTTTAATGATAATTGAACTTTGTGTTAATTTATATTTGGATCAATGCTTATGATTTTATTTCATGTTCTCTTTCTTGCTATCCATATCTAAAGTACAGTAAATTCAAGCTGTTGACATATTTTGAAGTCATACTGGCAATTAATATAAGGAATAGTGATAATTATTTCAACAATCCAGTGAAGGGGGTATGGGACTAAATTGGACAATCCATTGGAGGTCTGGAGTCATCAAAAGGTTAAAAACTCCTGCTTTAGATATATAAACTATTAAATGGCCCCAAGAATACTGAATCATTTTATATACTGTAATTTGCAATATATTTTATAATCGAATCAATCAGAAGTTTCTATTTTACAGTTTTGAATAAAAAGTTTTGATTACACTGTGTAACAAATTTTTATTTCTGGTAGTAACTGTTATTTCCTAATTGCTTACACTTCAAAAGCAAATTATGGAGTCAAAATTGAAGCAATTTTGTATGAAGTCAGAGTCAATAAAAATATATCAACTTTGACTCCAATATTGATATAAAATCTCTGCTTTGTTTTCCTTTCATAAAATTATTAATTTTTGTTATAATTGAAAAAGAATTAAGAATTTTAAAGAAAACTTATTTTCTTATCATTTACTTAATTTTTTTTATTTTATTTAAAGCAAATTTAATTTTTGACAATTTCTGCTTGTTTTACCAAATACTTGCATTTGCCAGTTTCTTAGACTATAGATGCTTTAAATAATAAAAAATGTTATATATTAATTACATTTTTGCATGTATTTTAACTTTTAACTATTTAGCCTAGATCCTTTGTTAGCTATTGCCTATACATAATTCAAACATAATATTCATAATTCAACAATGAGATATAATAGCTAAGGGGACTACAACTATTTATTGTTAACAGCAGCAAAACATTTTAAATAATGATAAAACTTATGTATTTATTACATTTTTGTATACAATTTAACTTTTAAACCATTTAAAATCAATCCTTTGTCTGCTTTATAGACAGTTTCAATTTTGACCTGGAAGTAACTAGATTTGATTGGATGAGCAAATTATACAGTTTTCAACAATAATAAGATTTCAGATCACTCCATTTCAGATATTTTCTTAGCAAGATTTCAGATGTTTTAAATAATAATAAATATATTTTTGCAATTTTTTTTTTAATATTAAATAGTATGCATGTAACATCAGAAATGAAAGCGTGTGTGATGTGACAAAACTTGGTAGATAAATTTGACTCTTATCCCACTGACTGGCAAATGATTTAAACAATTTTCTTTTTTCTGAGAAAATAAAATATCAAATCAATATAGTATTTTCATATTTTTGGAAAATTTTTGATATTTTTAAGGTTTGAGAGAATATAACAAAGTAATAAATTACAACTGATAAATAACACTATCTTCTTTTAATGCTGCATTCAGTCTATTTGACCCTGATGAGAGTTGAATAGACCGAAAACATTTCTGTTTGAAGTATTGTATTTAAATAAAGCATTTATGGAATTCAATCTTAAAGAGCTGTTTCATTCTAAGATAATATAACAAAGATTCTTCAAGTTCATAAAAAGATTCTTCAAGTTAAACAGTATAATTTATATAATTTTAAGCTAAACTAATAGTACAGATAGGCCTCGATTAGTGCGAGTTTGAATAATGCGATATTTGACTAGTGCGACTTATAAAAATGATACCGTTTTTCAGTTAGTGCGGGCAAATATTCGATTAATGCGAGTTGTAAGCATAGACCAGTCTTACTAACAAATGTCTGTCCCCTTTTATGATGTCAATTAACAAATTAACGTTAATTTTCGGTTAGTAAAACAGGACGAGGAGCAGTCCAAGAACAGTCACTTGGCCTTGAAGGGGTGAAACACCAGAAAGATGGGCTTTTTGCCGTTAGCTATTTAACATTACTATTATTCAGCTTTGTTATCATATACATACAGTATAGTACAGAATTTTCTCTTTTAAAAAGTATCAAAATGGATGAAAGGAAGAACACTTTTGATGATAAAATAGGAAACGAAAAAAGAAGAGGTTAGTGATTACGCTAGAGCAAAAAAATGGATGTGATTGAGCGACATAAAAGCGGTGCTCAACTTCCACTTTCAATTTGGCGGTTGATTTGATGATGGTATGAGACGCAATTCCTGGTAAGTTATTAATTTAGATGATGAACAATGATGTAAAATATGAAAATAAATATTTCTTAAACAGTTAGTATTGTGGTTATTCATTGTGAGGTTGGCTAATGGCTGGAATCTCACAAAGCAAGAACCAACTACCATATTTTACATATAGTTAATACTTCGAATAGTGTGAGAAATTCGTGGGACCCATTATTCGCACTATTCGAGGCCTACCTGTATACAGCAAAATTCTATTTTAAATAGCATCACAATAATGTGTGCAGAACTGTTCATTAAAGATATTATTTATTGCAGTTGAGAATGGGGATACATGAATTTTGCATAAGTGTTTTTACATGTTAATGCCACAGTTACTTTATTTTAATTTTTTCCATCTACTTTTGATACTTGGCAATATGATAAAAAAAAGATTATGTGAATTTTTATATATTATTATTAAAAATTATTAGTATAATTCTTATACTAATATAAGAAAAAGAATCAATAATAAAAAGAAGAAGTCACTAGATACTATATTTGAATTTTAAAATAAAGTTAACTTAACTTTTCAATAATGTTATTTAACTTTCAAAATTCTGCCATCTTGTTTATGGTTCTGGATGCAATTTTACTATATATCTTTATGATGTATTTTTGGCTGAATTATTTGTTTCCTACATACTATATTTTAAAATGCAAATTTAACCTGTATTATTATTTATAAAACAAAATTTTTATTTTAAGCAAATTACAGAATGAAAAAATCCTATTTTCTCCTACACACAGCATGACATTTATATGCAGCATAAAATTTTTATTGCTTATAACACATACTACTATTTTTATTAACTTTTAATATAGATAACTCCACTACTCGCTACAAAAAATGCAATACACTGACAAATCATAGAGTCAAAAGACTAATCTGAACTTCTACTGGTGTTGATGGACTGCATCTCCATTCTGTATATTGCAGAGCTTTGCACATTTTGATTTTACTTTTCTACTTTTTAATTTGTTGCTTAAATAATACTTTTATAAAGATACAAAATAATAAACACTAACATTTATATACTTTAATAAAAATCAAGAATTTATTAAAAAAATTTCAATTAATTTCTTTTCTGAGTCTTGAAAATTATTTAAGGAAGAAAATTTCATAAATAATTATAGTAATTATGTACATAATTGATAAATTTTGATATTTAAACAGGAATATAGTAAAGGTTTATGTATAAGTTCTGTTTTATGTTTATGTTGTCAGCACACATTATATTAATTGATCCAAATAGTGGCTCATGTTAACTGAAAAAGCCTTGGTCTAAAAAAGTAGCCCAATGGTTCATGTAGTATTAAAGAATTCCTTTATGGTATCATTTATCATTTTAGTATGTTCACCATTATTAATCATAATAAGTTTTTATGGTGTCAGAGTCAGAAAATTTAAAAAGTGAGGAGTCAGAGAATGTATGTTCAACTTCACAGCTTTCCACAGAAGTATAGAAAATGCCTATTATTCCCCACAAATTTTGCTTTTGTGATCAGGACAGTGATATTTTGAAATTTTATCTATTTTCCAGAACATTCCAGATAGATTCAGTGCTGCATAAACTTGGAGTAACTTCTGGAACTTTGTGGAACTCCGCAAAACCTTCTAGAATTTTCCAGTTATAAACAATAGTATAAATACAGTGACCACTAATTGAATTTAGTTCCAACTGCCTAAGTGAATACATATTTGATTGAAAACTACTCATTTCTAAATCTTTTGTGTTGATTTTTATATAATTTTAATGCAAATTCAGTAGTCTTTGACTTAAATGGACTCTGGGCATTGTGTTAGATTTGATCAGAAGTCAGAAATGGCAAAAATTTATGGATTTCTCTCAATTAAATTTTATTAGGAAACTATATATTATCTTAATGACCATAAAGAATATAAAAATACAAGAATCAGACACAAAAAAGAATGCTTTTCATATATCAGATCAATGGATGCGAGACTTAAACCCACTGCATTGACTTATCACAGAATTTACTATTACATCACTGTCAGAAGTATGAATCATCATAAGTAGGGTTCGAAATTCAGTAATTTTTTACCGATAATTACGGATTTTTAAAATTAATAAAAATTACCATTACCAAAATAACTATTACTGGTATTACTGGCTTTAAAAATCAAATTTTAATCTATTTAAAGTCTGTCAAAACCAATTTTCTTTCAAACTTTTTTTTGGAAAAAAAAATTAATTTTAATCATTTTAAATTTGCAAAAAGCAATTAAATTCTATTTTATCCCCATTCTAAACCTATCTATTTAGTATTTATGTAGATTATAATAGTCTAGGACTATATTCAAAGTTGAACATGGTTAAAATATTCTCGAGATATAAATCCCAATCTTTTCCTCTTCAATATTTTCAAATATGTATTTGCTTTGTTAACTTGCCAAATTAAATTTCATTTAAAATTTGATGCTCGGGTCTGCGTAGTGCATACTACGCACTACACAGTTAGGAAGTTCCAAACATGTTTTGATTTGAACGTTTCTATAAAGTGCTATCATCTTCATTTTATTAATTATTTTTTACATTTCCCTTCATAATATGTCTCAAAAAAATCAAATGTGTGGCAATACTTTAAAAGAAAAAACAAAGAAGCCGAGTGCTTAAAGTGCAGTAAAATTTTGAAAACTATCAGTGGATCGACTTCTGAAATGAGAGCTCATATAAGCAAGATTCATGCCAATTTTCAAGATGTTAATACTGGTGCTTCTTCAAGTAAGAAACAAGCAAGTTTAGCATGATTTTTGCCTAAAAAGTCTGTTACTTCTGACATTGCAAAAATGGCTTGCAAAGACAAATTTAGTTTTAATCAAATCGCAACTTCTAAATTTATTCAAAGTAATTCAGCAACAAACGTTTATGACAAAATGCCACCAACTACAGAGAATGGTGTAAAAAATTTAGTTTACAATTATTATCTAACCAAGAAAACCAAGCTATCTGAATATTTTGGGAGTCAAATTAAACCTGGAATTCGTTACTCAATTTCTATAGATAAATTATATGTTTTTGTTCAATAAAAGGAAATTTTTCTATATTTTTTTATTTAAGTCTCTTTTTCTGTTAAATAAAACTTTTTTTTATTTCTTTCGTTTTTTTTTAATATCCTAATTAAAAATAAATTTATTGCTGGTAATTACCGGTAATCACAAATTTTACTTCGGTATTTACCAGTAATTAAAATATCGGTAACTTTCAAACCCTAATCATAAGTCAAAGACAATTTGTAAATGTTAATTTTGATTCTATTTAATTTTGTTTTCTGTTAAAATTGTTTTATTATATTAAAATTGGAAAAATCAAAAGTGATTACAGGTAACCCTCAATTTATGCCAGGTTAGGTTCCACCATATTAGTTCATAATTCAAAACTTCATAATTTGAGGTAAAATTACAGATCTTTCTTCTTTTGTATGGTAAGTTTGGTGGCTAAAATTTGATTGCCCCTTTCCACTCAAATAGAGTACTAAGAGAGCCGTTCTGGGCCAAAATTAAATGCGAATGTAGAAAAAAGCAAAGAACCATTCCAACTTGCCAAAATTAAATGCGTGTAGTAAAAGCAAAGAACCCTTCCAACTTAACCTATGTGATGACGTGCGTGAGAATAACCTTGTATAAAGGGATATTAATAACTTATTCTATGTTAGGTAGAAGCTTAGAACTATGTTAGTAGAAATTAAGTACTATGTTATTAGAAACCTAGAACTATGTTAGTAGTATATCTAGAAAGTATGTTAAGAGGAAACTTATTTTAAGTTAGTAAAAGACTTACAACTATGTTAATATCTAACACTAATAAAATATGATGATTTAACAAAAGTTAGTATTAAATATAGCTGATAGATATCAGGATTATATATATATATATATATGTATAAATTACAGAAATATCATAAATTATTTGATTGAATATCATTTCATTATAAACTCATTCTTATTATAAAGAGATAAGAAATGTTTATACATCCTTTTAAGAAAATTTGAAATAAAATGATCAAAAAAACAATTATTTTAATAATCTATAAAATAAAAATATAGTAAAATTTTAACCATAGTTCAGTCATCAGGAGGTACAGACTGCAAAAATTTTTTATAACTATCAAATAATTATTACTATTTGAAAGAAAATATCAAAGAATATGAATATATATAAAAATATTTGTTATCTGATGCTGAAAAAATTATTTAAAAAAATATGTGAAAATAATGATATATTTAGTTTATATACATTGAGAATTCAGAATTTTCTCTTTTTTAATTATCAGAATTAATCTAAATCTAAAAAATGATATAATAGCACAATATATTGATCACAAAACTCCAATTTTTCTTCCCAATAAATTAAAAAGAAAATATTTATAGCAAAAAAATCAGAAATATATTTTTTTACAAAGAATTGTATGTTCTTTTTTTGGTATAAAACAATCTAGATCAGTAGTCTCAAACTTGCAACCTGTGATGCTTTTATTGCAGTCCATGTCACATTTATTATAACTTTAAGAGACATATACAGAAGATATTCAGAAAAAAAAAAAAAAAAAAAAGCTATTATTAATAAAATATTTGAAAATTAGTAAACTTTAAAGTGTTTTAATAAACTGTATTGAAAGTCAATAAAGCATAATAGATTTATAAATAAGTAGTATAAAAGTTTTGTATTGAAAAAATTCTATCATTTACAAACGGCTTTATAATTTTGTACATGAATTGCAGTATATCATTAAGAAAATTAATATGTAAACAGTTAAAATAATTGATGTTTCAGATTATTTACTTTATATAAAAATTTTTTCCTGTAATGCATTAATTTTAAATGCAACCTCCAACCAATCAAAGATGTCTAAAGTGGCTTTCTGAATAGAATGAGTTTGAAACTGCTGATTTGGATAGTGAGGAACCTATTCCCCTCTAGAAGAATATCAAGAGATTCAAGAATATGTAAAAATAATATTTTTGATTCCATCTTAGAGTGGACTTATTTCTGTTTTCTGTCACATAATATTCTTTATTGTGTCTAGTGAAATGTACTAATTTCAAGACATGTTCATTCATACCATCAGTCATACAATAAGCAGGAGGAGGAATTATACAAATTTCATTTAGTTTCTAAAAAAAATTTTTTCTAACTGATGCATGGTTCAAAAATATTAACATATATTATTATTCTTTTTCTTCATTTAAAATATAAATTTTGCAAATTGGTATATACTTGCAATTTATAGAATAATATTGACAAAAACACTTTTAAATACAAAAAATGCTAACAATATGAAATAATATTTACCTTTTGCATATTCTTCCAAGAGTAAATTATAATGGCCAAGCTGACAATATATTTTAGGAGAAAATTCCTTTGTTTCTATAGTTTCATTTCCTTTATCTCTATTTTGATCAGATATTGCTACCTGTGAATCTCCATTTTTGTCACCTGGCTGTTTTTGAGTTAAAAGTATTTTCTTTTCTTTCAGTTGTTGATGTTGAATAAGTGTCTTTTCTATACATTTCACAGCCTATAAAATATTCACAATATACATTTATTTAAGCTTTTATAAATTAAATCATAATATTGACCGAGTAAGAATTAAAAATGCAAATATAATTAAAAATTAAGCAAAAATAAATAAATTGCTAAATCAGAAACACTAATTTTTAAATTATAAAAAGAAATATTACCTTTATTACTAAAATTTTTTTCTTTGCATTTTCAGAGATTCCAAGCTTCAAAAATCCAAATAAACGGCTAGAAAAAATATATAATTATTTGAGAGATATTTACATTGCAAATACAGTTATAACTTTAAAATCAGTATATTATCATCAAAAAATATATAAGTTCTATAAAATAATTTTTTTTAAATCTACATATTATATCATCATTATATTGTATAAATTAAAGAATATTATAATTTTATAAAGAAGTAAATTTTTAAATATTTTTAGAAAAAAACTAACATTTTCTGTTTCCAGAAATAAAAATCTCAATAATTCAAATGAATCAGACAGAAGTTATCTCAAATTATTTTAAACAGCTCAGACTATAGAGAAGTGATGGAAAATCCAAAAACTGACTCATGCCAATATCATAAAAATCAAACAAAATCGATTCCACAGAGGGCTGATATTCTATTTTCATTTATTTTCAAATTTTTTAAAATATTATTTGGTTAAACCAGATTATATTTAAAAAACATTAACATTTATAGATACATATAAATCTTATGATTAACTTATAAACAAAATTTTTATTAATATTTTTAATAATTTTTATTTTTGCATTGCCTATTAGATTTCTGTTGCTCCTACTGTGACAATAACTCTCTAATATTTATACAAGTGTTACTCTAACTATGAACATGAAATTTGAAAAAAACTTTCAAAAACTCATGAAGAGTTTTAAGTAATACAATAACAAAATGCTCTAAAAACCAATATAATGTAAAATTACAAAGTTAATTAGCATATTATGGCATTATTTCAAGATGGCAACAATTACACTAAAAATTCCTTGCTTTATATTTGGAATTTTTCATTAAAATCTGTGAAATAAGGAACTTTTAATTGGTCCAATTGTGAAATATATTACAATATACAGTATATAAAGTTATTTCAGTATTTTTGTAATCAAAATAACAGCAGTATCTGAGTTACAAACAATCTGATTTATGAACAAAATTTATGCATGAATTATGTTCATAACTAGAGGAGCACATGTAATTGGTTTTGAAAGCAAAACAAGATACAAATTTTCTGTTATTAATTTAGTTAGTTTAGATTATAGAAATTATTTTTCTAAATTAAAACTTTAAAGATGTTTAAAAATATTTAAAATTTTTTGGATGTGCCACAAAATTCTTGTTGAGAACAAATTTTGGAATGCATACTATTGATTAATCATTATAATAATAAAAATACACAGGAGTTACAAGTTACAATGGAAATGTATTAAAAAATTTTGATCATAATTCAAATCTGTCATAGTTCTAAACATAATTTCGCATATGCATATATTATAGCTTCTCCTCCAATTGAAACTTGGAATAGTCAAAGATTTTTAAAACATAATATAGTACAGTAATGTTGAATAAACGCTATTTAATCTTTACAACAATGAAATTATGCGTCTTTTCCTCACCAACACTATGTATATAAAAATAAAAATTTATTAAGTAACAACAAAAGTAGAATGTAATAATATATATTTTCTTATTCAAATTTAAATACAAACCCATCACAGATATGGCAATCCATGGTGAGTACTGGAATTCCATACTATTTAATAACTTCTGATAGGATAGTGGCATAAACACCAAAGAAAGAATGAAAGATATGCTCATATTTGTAATATATGCAGGAGGACTTTACAATAGGGATCAATTCCCAGGCTAGATCTCTCAATAAAATTTTTTGATATATGAGACCCAAATTTAATCTATATTCTCTATAGAGAAAGCATTTCAACATGATTAATCCAATCAATAATGAAATATTATTAAAATTGAATGTACCGTATTTTCCTGTATATAATCCGCAGTGGCGTGTTATCCGAAAAGCCTTTTTTTCGAGTAAAAAAAACATTGCATAATCCGCAGCGCCATATAATCCGCGGCAATTTTTACGGCGAATAATCCAAAATATATACTGCCGATAATGTAGTGTCACATAAAATAAAAAATACACAATATGATTAAAAATATAAGTAATAAATTGTACAGAAAAAAAACATTTTTATTATGAAAAACATCTATTTAAACATGTATGATAATATTTTTTACGATAATCTCAATAAAACAGTAAATTGTTTGCTACTGCCATCTATGTTTTGAGTTAAACAAAACATTGCAAGCGAAAAAAAATTTTTTTTTTTAATTCAGCTAGTTATCAGCAAAAAAGTTAGGATTTTCCCCCTTTTAATTTAAAATATTGTAAACAATAATTTTCCAGATTAAATAATTTTCTTAAAGGTGATTGATAATTCTTGGTCATGCAATTTTTGCAAGAAACTTAACTGCTTTCATAGCATCATTTGATCTTTTTGCTTTTGTTAGATATATCTCTTATGCACCAAAATAATGTAAAGTAATTTAGAAAAATTAAAAAAAAAAAAGGTGAATAAATTATAAGCTTAAATTTATACTATTATCTAAGACGATTGCAATCACGACACTAACTTAAAAAATACAATAAATAAATTTTTAACAAATTAGCTAGTGCTGCCATCTATTGTCAAATTAGAAAATTTTAACCCATGATCAATCGCACGGTGTATTTTATTTATTTTAAATACCTTCCCCCCGACAACTGCGGATTTTGAAATTTTATTTGTTCAATATATTTAACACAAGCCATAAAAATAAAAGATTACAAATGTTAGTTAACTTAAAAAATTTGTCATTTAAAAAAAAAGATTAGAAGTTCCAAGCACAATTAAAAAGATACACTTTCAAAATAAAAAAGAAAATACTACCTTGAATGATCACTAAATTTATTAATAATAATTAAAAACCTTCAAAATCTGATTCATCAGATTTGGAAATGAATAAATTCATTACATCTTCACTTAACATATTATTTGAGTCAATAGATAACAAGTCTTCATTGTTAGAGTCATTTTCGTCAACAATATTGCATTTTCGAAATGTTTTTTTTATCGTAGTTTCCAAGACATCATTCCACGCTTTCAAAACCCAGTTGGAGACATTTTCATACGATGCACACTTCAATTTTTCTGTATTTGTAAAATTCTTTTCTCCATTGGACATCCATTGTTCCCATAATTTCCTAACTTTCAATTTAAACGATCTGTTAATTCCGACATCTAAAGGCTGTAATTTCTTTGTCAGTCCTCCAGGTATTATTGCAGTTTTTGCAAATGCGAACTTCAGGACATTTTTAACATTCTCACTGAGATGTACTTTCATCAAGTCCATAATTAGAAAAGCTTTAGGATGAAAAAATGAATTTTTTCATTTTGCCAGATGCTCTGTAGCCATGACATCATGATTTTTTCATTCATCCAGCCTTTCTCGTTTACACAAATTTCAACACCTTTAGGAAAATTTTCTCTTGGGAGCATTTTTCTTTTAATGCATCAGCGGCAATTTCAAACCATTTGCAGCACAGCATAAAACTACCGTAAATGAAGTTCTTTCATTTCCTGTAGTATTTATAGGAATACTGCTTGTTCCCTGAACATCGACAGTCCTGGTAGGTGGTATATCAAATGATAATGGAACTTCGTCCATATTAAAAATCAAATCCACTGTAAAATTATTTTCGAGAATAATTTTTTTACAAAATGTCATGAAGTCATCTGATTTTTTTCCCAGTCATCAGGTAATTTCTGACCGACTGTTGAATGACTACGAACAGCTAAATTGTTTCTTTTCATAAACCGGTAGCACCACGTGGGCCCACCAGAGAAGTTTCCAATATTCATTTCTCGTGCAATAAGTTGAGCTTTCATCCTTATATTTATTGTAGAGACAGCTTTCCCATTTTCTCTCTCTTTCAAAATCCATTTATTTAATTCTTCCTCTAATTCTGGCCAGTGAGGTTTTCCACGGCGATTAGCTCTTTTACGTCGGTCGCATTTTTCAAAATTAGTCTCGTTTTTTCCCACAATCGAATATTTGATTCGTCAACGTTAAATAATCTTGCAGTTTCCCCGATTTCTTACTTCGATAGCCTTCTCTATAACTTAGTTTAAAATCTGCCATGTAACTTACATGCTTTCACTTCAACATGACGATATATGAACTTGAATATTTTCAGGACGAAACAGCTCAGGTCAAGACAGAATGCGAAATGATGGTAGCGACTAGCAATTGTAATATCCTTCCGAGAAACCGAATTCATTCTTGAACGTAATTGGACAAAACTGATTATAGCTGAAATACATCAGCTGAGTCGTGAAAGCTTTCAGCGCCATCTGTTATTTTAAAAAACATAAATGGCATTTCTTTCAAAACTTTATTGTAAGCTTTTCTGATGGAAAATGTTTTTTATCAGATTATCCGCAGTGGCGTATAATACACACAACGAAATTTGAAACTTTTTTAACACATAATCCGCGGATTATATACAGGAAAATATGGTATTTATAATAATAAATAAAATTTTAATAGATTTTAGATTAAATACTGGAATTTTGCTAGCTTAGAAATTTAATTATTATATTAAAAGGAAACAAATATTGATTATCCTGATAATGGTAACTGGCTACATAAATTATTGAATCTGATTTTTTTACTGTTTTCATGCACTATAAACTTTGATATAAAACTGTGGGTCATTTCTATTCTTTTCTAAAATATTAAATATATAGTTAAATAACTCTGCAAATGCTTTGTTTTTAAATTGAATTATAAGCAATCTCCAATTTACATAAATGGATTGTTCTATGAAACCCTATATAAATCAAATTACATATTTGAAGCATACAGGATAGATTTACTTAACATTAAAAATAGTTATAATAAAAAATAAGAACATAAGCCTCATGGTAAAGCAATCACTTCCATTTTGAAAAATCTGGACTGAATTCCAAGTCCTATACCTCCAGTTTTTTCCAGAGGAACTAGGTTAAGGCCAAGCTCATTAACTAAAATTAACCCTGCCTAAGTACAGATCTATATAAACCAGGAATTGTTTGTACTTCATTATATTTAATTTCATTGCAGTTATTACAGAAAACATTCTTGAATTGAAAAGAAACTGCTAAGTGAAGAAGAAGAATTGTAGGCCAATGTGGTCAGCATTTTTTTCTATTGAATTTTATGATGGTTTCCATCTTATCAGATACTAAGTAGGGACATTCCAATACTTATCACAAGCTAGTAGATAAGTGAAGAATAGGTTTTAATGAAGCCCAGATCCTTCCTGGAAAATCTAGAAGTATAGGATCCTGAATCACATATTGATCCTCTAGGGTAGGGGTGGCAAACCTTTTACAGTTCATGCATCAAATTTTTTTCATTTTTTAGTTAAGATGCACCATATAAACTTAAACTGTCTTTTCAGCCCTTTAAAATATGGTAATATGGATATATTTAACAGTTAGATTTATATGTATATATATATATATACACACATAGATTAGATATCTCTAATAGCACACCACTACATGGTCACTAAGCCTTAACTTAAGCACAAAGTTTAACTTCAGCCTAAATAAGGTAATGTAAGCTATAATCAATAGAAAATTAGAGAAAGATTAAAAAAAACCTTTAAAAACCTTTAAAAATCTTTTAATTTGAAATCTGAAGTTCAATAGTTAAACAAAATAATATACAGTGCAATACTTGATACCTGCCATAAATTTAGTAACTGAGCAGTCTCATTGGGGTCAATGCAACAATCATGTGGCCATTATGATCCAATGAGACTGCTTAGTTATCAAAGATACAATCATAATAATCCAATGATATCGGCCAGCTAACATGTTATGTGGTCATTCCTGGTAACCCAATGAGGTGGCATAAATAGCATTAACTTTCCATCTTGGATTTTATATCAAGTAATTTATGCTAATTACAATATACAAAATCAATTTCTAATAATTAATACCTGTTTTTAAACTTTCCTGCGTAAATCCTCTAACAAACAAAAGTTGTTTCACAAAAATCCATAAGTGAACACGCACACATAGGCATTTCAGATTTATAATATACTGTATATAGATAAGTTGTATAAGAAATTTTTTTAAATTTTTCTCTGGGATTCAGTATGCCACTTCTAATCATGCAATATGCCACTTCTGGCACAAGCGCCATAGGTTGGACATCCCTACCTTAGGGTGAAAGCACAGCCATGTAGCCATCTGGCTGACTGGATGTCATTATTTCAAATCCATTGATCACTACTGAAAGTATGAATCATAATGAGTTGGAACCCATTTTGTACTTCTAAAAAAAAGACAATTTGAAATGTATGATTTTATTAATAATAGAATATATTATATACAATAATTATTGATATTAGATTTTAAAGAAATCAAACAGATTCCTTTTAACATCCAAAAAAATCTAATACCACTACTTTGCTTTTGAAATTATACTTTTATTTTTGCAGTAAAATCATGCCATATTTTCAGAAGCAGAATATTTTATGGTGTTATAATTTTTCCATTCTATATAGCATAGTGCTATCTCAAGGAAATTAATGTTATAAACTTATGAGAACAATGTGAGAGCTTTGACCAGGGCTGGGGTGTCAGCAGGAAAATGTGCCAACACTGATACCTACATTTCTTTTTTGCTGACACCGACTTCTCTGATAGTAAACATGCACAAATGATTTTTTAGAACACATTTTTATTCAATATTTATTACTGAAAAAATTATTTATTCACCAAAAAAGAAAATAATTATTTAATACATTTTTAAAATTTAAAACTAATAAATTATGAGCAATGAGAAAGTTACTGCCGACACTGACACCTTCTAAAACTGCTGACACTGACGCAGACACCCCAGCCCTGGCTTTAACCACTTGTAGTTCACAGAATAATTGTAACAAAGTAGAATAAAATAAAATAAAATATATATTTATATTTTGTTATTTTATTTTATTCTACTTTGTTATTAATATTATTATGTTTTATTTTTTGGTAAATACTATTATATACTATGCTATGATATCGTATTTTAATTTTTTAAATGTATTCTTTTTCAAGTTTTTTACATTTGAATAACATTCTAATATTTGTTCGTTTTTTGTAATTTGCTGATGATGGCTTAATAAAGCTGAAAGTTCTTCAATTATAATAGAGAATTTTTTTCCACTTTTTATTTGTGCAGTGTACTCATATTTATATAAGAAGTGGGATGAATCTTTGTAAAGCATAAATCTATACTTTTTTTCATTTTGTGGAGAAAAATTTTTGCTTTTGCAAAAAATTATTTGATCATCAATCAGTTTTTTCAAAAGCAAAAATTTATTTAAATCAATATTTTTCTTGCTTATTTTCTTCACTAATTATATCAAATATATGAAGTTTACTCTGTGCAAAATTACTTTTAAAAGCAATTTTGCACAGAATAAACTTCAGATATTTGATATTGGATCTTCTAGTACAGGGCTTCTCAAACTATAGGTCGCGACCCCAAATGGGGTCACGAAGCGAAATGCTGAAGTCACAAAAATTAAATTCAAACACTTGAATTTCAGTTTATATGTAACTTCACAAACACCCAATATTTAACGTATGACAACATACGTTAAATGTTTACTATGCAGCCCAGCTATTTTCAGTGTAGTTGGCTGATTGTGTTCATTTTAATAAGTGTGTAAATAATTTATGTACTTTTATGTTTTATTTCATATTTAATACCTGGGGTCGCAAAAAATCTTGTAATGAAAAATGGGGTCATGAATGAAAAAAGTTTGAGAAGCACTATTCTAGTAAAATATTGGATCTTCTAGTCAAAGTGAAAGTGATTTTGCTGTACAAAATCATTTTCACTTTGACTAGAAGATCCAATATCAAATCCAGCACATGGCTTGTATTGATAATATGAATATCCATAATAAGGTAAGTGCACCAAAGGCTGACACTTTAAGAAGAAAAATTCACATTTTGCTCTTTTATGAATAAGTGTATAGGTTATGTGAGATGGTAAAAACACTAAAAATAAAGCAATGCTTTACACAAACTACAATCAAGAAGAGTTTGTTATAAATCAAAACAAAAATTTTTTGTAATAATTTTTTAATCATATGACAGTTGCACCTTTAGCTGACACACAAAAAATCAGGGTGATCCAAAGGCTGACACTATGATGCACCTGAAGCCGACACCATCTTTTAGTTAATCTTTTCTGATCCTAATTATTTTTATTATGACAAAAAGTACAACACCGTATTTTACACAATAAAAATTATTTCAGTGAAGATCAAGAAACTGAAAATTGTGTTTATTTGGAACAATATAATAAATACAAGATATAAGCTTAATGCTTGTGGAGTCTCTGTTTCAATAAGAATTGCAAACAATTTGAATGAAGCTTAATTAAACTATTAGTGCAGAAACATCGATAAATGAAAAGTGAATACAAAACAGAAATGTTATAACTTAATGTAACCATTCTTTAGTTAAAACTTTATAAATAAACATGTTATATTTTGAACTTTAAAATGCCCATTAATTTAAGAATGAGGATTCTAAAGTTCCAAAATTAACATAACATTCATTTATCGTGATATTTCTTTCACTACATATAGTTGTTTTTTTGAGTCATAATATGGAACTTCAATTTCCTGAAGAATGTCATCAAAACTGTACCAAAGTTTGTCCTCAATTTTTGGCCAGTTCCATCCACTGGAACTCATTAACATAACTGTTACATAGGCTTTTGTTTGTTTCGTTTGTAATACTTTTCCTGGATAGTATTCCCCTCATACTGAACAATTACAGTCAATCATTTGATTTCATATACAAACTATTCTCATGACAACTCTCAGGCGACGTTGTTTCGCTACACCACTCATTAGCCTCATCTTTGGATTTTAGTACTACACTCCACTGATTGATGAATCAGATGAAGCATCTGAAAGTTCCACATTTCTTCTCTTTCG
Organism: Olivierus martensii; assembly: GCA_000484575.1. Classification (NCBI taxonomy): domain Eukaryota; kingdom Metazoa; phylum Arthropoda; class Arachnida; order Scorpiones; family Buthidae; genus Olivierus; species Olivierus martensii. The sequence goes on from AYEL01086058.1 coordinate 48,365, forward strand.
TTTAGTCTGAGCTTTCTTTATATTTTTTGTCATCTTATTCTCTTCTTGTTTCTTTCTTCTTGCTTCATTCTCTTGTTCTAGGCATTCCTTAACGTCTCTCTTTCTAGCATGGTACTTCTTCCACGCATTTGACGTCACAACTGAAGGAATTTTATTTTTGGTTCGTCTGTTAGATGTACTAGATTGTTCAGGCCAAAACAATGCTTTCCTGAATGGTGAAGGAATCGTTTGCCCACTAACACTATTCGTATTTCCTTCTGGAGATGTAGAGCATTAGTATGATTCATTCTTCCACACTCCTTTTGATGTGCTTGGGCTTTGTGATAATAAAGAATGATTCTCCACATTTAGTTTTGCATCATTTTTGTTACACAGCTGCAATGGCATCTTTTATCTGTTGTTGAGAGTAATTCATTATCTTTTTCTTTGTGGGAGTCATACTAATTCTTATACGTACCTGATTGATAAATACATTAATATACATACTTATTATATGTAAAGTTTGAATAGGACAATTTAATAGTTTAAAATATGAAACTGTCAACCTCAGGAATGATATTGCTATAGTTGCTCCTATAGCTGTCACCCCTTGTTAGGTATTGGTACAAGTTACCCAAAAACACTGAGGTTTTAACAGGATGTTTCATGTATTCTTTTAAACAATATGAATACAAATGTGGTATAAAGATTTTTTTTTTGTCTTGTACCAAAGCCTGACACATGGTGTTAGGTATTGGAACATCAACAATAATTCATGTACCAATATCTGACACCCTAGCTGCCTAAAAACCGAACTTATATTTACATAGAATCAATGATTCTTGATGCCTTACATACTTCAGAATCAAAATAAAACAATACTCTATTTCAAAGTCATCATAATTGTTTGAATTTCTGTATGGATAGATTCATTTATAAGCTTACCGTTTCGACAAGGATTTTCTCTTCGTTTTAGATATCTTACATAGTGACGTCGTTCTTCCCAGCATCCATCTTGTCAACTATAATCAGAGAACAAATGACTCTGAAGCAATGTTGCCAATAGAACGAACTGCCAGGTAATCATTTGCAAGCCCAAATAATACCATTTCCAAGCTTATTACAACAATTGTGCATTGTACGTGTTAGGCTTTGGGTCAGTATCAGCCTTTGGTGCACTTACCTTATATTTATTGGGTTTTGCAATTTATGACAATATTTAATTTCATAAAACAATGATTACATATTATTCCAAATGTGTTTCTAATATATATATTTTTTTGTATATAAATTTGAACAATGATGGTATTTTGTAATCAGGGACGTAACTACGGGTGGGCCCAGGTGGGCCATGGCCTATGCATTGAAAGTTCTGGCCCATGTGCTGGCCCACCCTGAATATATAATCTGAAACGTAAAACAGAAAACCGCAAGAGTTCAACTCCACATAACCCAAAATGCCTTGAGTTTTGTAAAAATGAAAATTTACAACCGAATACATTAAACACCTCATAATCCAAGATGCCTTGTATTCCGTAAAAATGAAAATAAAAAACCACAAGTATAATTTAAGCCCACATAATTTCACACTAATAACGATAAAAATCTTTATTTACAAGCTGCAAAAAAACGTGTTCTTTGCACATTTTACTTAATTAATATGATTAGTACTTAATTAATGCGATTAGTTGGAAAGAATAAATAAAGTTTCTAAATACTGGTAAATATAAGTATTTATTAGATATCAGCTCAATACAAAAATTATGCGGTGATTTTTACTTAATGATGCAAAAACGATCGATTACTTTGTCCAAATCGAGAGCTTTTGCGATTTTTCGCGAAACGACGATTACTTATCCAAATCAAGAGCTTTTGCGATTTTTCTCTTGATGAACATGATTGCTAAATTGCTTTATCGATCATCAAGCATCCTGTTATGTAAATACGATTTAATAAAGGGCATATAGGAGAATATTCTTTCACATTGGTGTGGCCCACCCAAAAAAAAAAGCTGGTTACATCACTGTTTGTAATTCTACTGGATAATGTCTAATCTAGCCAATGTAATGATTTAAATAAGTAAATTGTTTTGTGTCTATTAGTTTTATTAAAATAATTATCATAATAAAATCTATAATTAATGAATTTTTAATAAATAGAATTAAAAACATCAATACTCAATTCCAGAAAATTTGATTTATTTTTGCCAATAATTCAGCAGAATGAAGATTTTTCAGAATTATATAAATTTAAGAAAATATTAGATAAAAATTTGAAATTTTTTAACTAATAAATAAAACCACAATGAATAGCAAATTTATTGCCTTATTAAATTTAATGATCACATGGCACTTATTGTCTATTTCAAGATAACCTGACAGTAAATCACTACCATTATTGTGAGTATTTTTACACAAAGGAAAATAGTCCCTATTAGTTAAATTTAATATTTCAAAATATAAAAATGATATTCGGGAAGCAAAGCGACAGAGTAGACGTCTAGTGGCAATTTTTGTAACTACTATAGCCGGGGTAGTTTGTTTTGATTTGAGTTCACAATGGATTATTTGCAAGTTTTGAAAAGTAAAAAATAATTGTTTTGTGTCTCAATGCTGATCAACGTATAAAAATCCTGTAATATCATTGCATAAATTTCCATCAAATAAAGCATTTTACTAAAAAATGGGTGATTGTATTAAAAATAGGCAAAAAGTTTCTCCATACATGTTAGTATGCAGCTTACATTTCAATGACGATTTTTTT
>AYEL01086059.1:0-20205 GCA_000484575.1 Olivierus martensii
ATATTATCACTTTTCCAAAAGAGGATTAAAAACAAGCAAAATAAGGTCACAGCATTCAGAACTGCAATAGAAAGCACATCAAGAAATTTAGTTTAAATTTCGTCATGTACTTTTGCAATATTTCCTGATTTTCAAAATAAATTATTATATAGTAATTTACTTTTTAAACGATTATTTGTCATTCCATGCTTACTGAAATAATGGGAAAAAAAATTGTTCTGAACTATAAATAGAACAAATACATTTGGATATACACTTTTAATATACGCTTATATGAATTAATCATACTGTAAATTATATTTCAAAAATATAGTCATAAAATATCTAAATGTTTATTTTTATCATGTTAAATTGAAGTGAATGCTTATTAAGTAGAATGGTGTGACAATTTTCATAAATAAAATATGTATATATATAGTATTAATGTTTTCTCTCTAAAAAATATTCTTTTACTTGTTATTTATAGCTTCAAAAATTATTTTATGATTGAATCATAAAATAAAATTTCAAAAATACTAGCATATATCAATATATATTCTGCAGTCGGTCAGATAGCCGCAGTGAAAGGGTGTTGTGTTTCCATCCTGAAGGATCTAAATTCAATTCCCGGATCCCATATCTCTAAAGTTTTTTTCAGGAGGAATTGGAGTCGGGACTAGGTCCGGCCCGTTGAATCTAATCCTCCATCTGACGGTTGACCCCACCAAGGATGTGAGCTGATTGTACTTGCACTGGAATACCCAGCTTCTTTGTATCCACCATGGATGTATCCACTGGATGAAAGCAGCATTGATCCGTACAGAAAAATATATATTTATAATAAGTATATATATATTTACATAAGTTTATATATATATTAATAAGTATATATAATAAATGTATATATAATAAGTAAATATATATATATATATATATTTACTTATTATATATAGGGCCTACATATATATTCTGATATTGCAGAATATATACATATATTCTGCAATATTAGAAGATTTTTAAAAGCATTATTTATTTTTGTTAATGATTTGACTCGGTTTTTAAACAGAAAGGAATACTTGATATAAAATATTTTATGTGCAACTTATAAGCTCAATATAGTGTATTTGCATCTTTTAAGTCACTCAATATTATCAGATGAAATATTATAAAAATTATAATAAGATAAGGTATATATTATAAGATGATTTTTATTGTTTTTATCTAACAAGTAATACTTTAGAATTCGTATTTTCCGCAAAGCATGAATATCATAAATATTTGCCACGAAAATCAATTAAATATTAAGCACTATACAGTATTTGACTAGATGCCCTTTATAATTTGATAATAACAATGGGTATTAAAATGCCAAAATTCGAGATATATACTAAAAACTTTTTGTTATATACAGTAAACTCCAGTGTAACATGCTCTTCTATAACGCGACGAGTATTCATACAACGATATAAACAGTCCCGTATAACGCGTAGGATAATTTTTTTAGCGTTACTTATCTGTTACTTATAATATCCGTTGATGGTAAAAAAACCAAACGATGTTTGTTTCGTTTCCATGACAACTTTAACAATTTTTCTGTCAGGTTATACGAATCCGCGTTTTCGGACTCCATGTTATACGGGGTCTACTTGTATATAATATTTTTTTAAAATTTTGTTATCTATAATCTGTTTTATTTATTAAAAGAAACTTTCATTAAAACAAGTTAATTAACACTCTGAACTCAATAAAATCATATGCGAAACTAACGCACATCTCATTCACAATATGCGATCAGTGCTGAAACTCAGAGACAAGTTTAAATTTGCATAAAATCATTTGTTAATGCATGTCTCGTATAACGCGATTTTTTATTACACGGAACATATCCCCGCCTTGTTCGGGAGTCAAGAGCATTAGAAACATTTTAAATTTGTATTCAAATTATAAGAATTATTGCGTGTGAACACGCAAACTTTAAAATAAAATAGAAAAATTTTTATTAATTGAAACAGCATTTCGTATATAATAAAATTGTTTTTTTTAGCTTCTTCCATACAATTCCACAATTAATTCGGAAGTGTACTGCCACCAATTGGACAAATTGAATGATCCATCAAACAGAAGGGGCCAGAATTGATTAACAGAAAAAATAAGTGTTTCACCATGACAATGCTAAACTTCATACAAGTTTGATGACTCATCAGAAGTTGTTACAGCTTGGATGGGATGTGCTACCACACAGCTTCATAAAGTTTATGACTCGCCAGAAGCTGTTACAGCTTCGATGGATATGCTACCATATCCATCATATTTGCCATATCTGGCACCCTCCTCCAGAGACTGTTACAACTTGGATAGGATGTGCTACCATACACACTATATTCACCATATCTGGCACCTTCCCCGATTATTATTTATTCTGGTTTTACAGAATTCTTTGAGGATGTCAAAAATCACTTAGTTCAGTTTTTTGCAAGCAAAGATCGGAAATTCTACAAGCATGGAATCATGCTACTACCAGAAAGATGGCAACATGTGTTGGAGCAAAATGGTCAATATATAATTGAATAAAATATTTATATACTATAAAATTATTGTCATTCATTTTCATGAAAAAACAAAATTATTTTCCGAACAACCCAATAATACAGTTTCAATTAATATGATTTTGATTTAGTACTTTTTTATACTTTTAACAGTACTCTTGACACCATATTTCAGATAATATGGTATCAAGAGTATTGTTTAGCTATTAAACACTTTGAAGAATGAAGAACAAAAAAAAGAAGTATAGGAAAGCAAAAAGAAAAAAAAACTTTTCAAAGAAGTATGGCAGATTATTAGCAGAAAAAATCCTTTAGTCTTTTGTCCTTTGCATCCTTTAGTCACTTGTTATGACATGCAGGTAAAATGGTGAGTGAATTCCACTCCTACCAATAGGATTTCAGATAATACGGATCCAAATTCAGTTTAATGCTGTTTTCTGCTTGAAAGTATACTATTGCATGAACTGAAATTTTCAAATGATGAATGTGTATGCACCATGTGTGCATTAACTGTCATGTATTTGGCAAAAATCATATAATATGCTATTAATCTAAATCAGTCAAATCTACATTGATTTATGGTGCATACACATTCTTTTTTTCTTTTGTATGTAAGCTTGGTGGCTAAATTTTGATTGCCCCTTTCCACTCAAATAGAGTAGTAAGGAACGGCTCCCTTAGTACTCTATTTGAGTGGAAAGGGGGCAATCAAAATTTAGCCACCAAGCTTACATACAAAAGAAAAAAAGAATGTGTATGCACCATAAATCAATGTAGATTTGACTGATTTAGATTAATAGCATATTATATGATTTTTGCCAAATACATGACAGTTAGGTTTTTGCTGAATAAGTATATTTTCTTATTCAATTGTACTCTACATCTGAGCATTTAAGGCACTCAGGCCATTGCTCCTTATCTTCATTTACTAGCAACACTTGCTTGTTTTTATTATTCCAGGCTTACTCATATCATTGTTTGATGAAGTTGACAAAAACCACTTCATCTATTATTAAGAAAGCTGATTGAGTTGGAAATAGAATTAGTAAAAATCACCTTATACGTTTTTACCCTTAGTGTTAAGCAGATGAAAATGAACAGTTTAAGGAATTCCTTCTAAAATAATTTGATGAAATGTTTTGCACTCTTAAACCTTAATGCAGCAAAATGTAGATGATAATCCTAACAATACATACAAACTGCTAAAATCTGGAGAAAGCTATTAGTTGCAAATGTATCAGGAGAAGAAAAGTAACACTATTCAAATTTCATTATTAAGATATTTTCCCAAAACATAGAGTACTATATATGTTTTTGTACTTTTTATGTATATAATTTTTGTTCCAAATATTGCTATAAACTTTTGATTAAATAAGTTGTGTATAAAGTAATAGAAATATTTCAATTTAATGCAAAAATAAATAAAAAAATAATAATAAATTTAATATAAATTCTGTTGTTTCTGAATATCGTTTTGTGAATAGATCAGGCTGAAATCAAGAAAATACAGTTAAAAATTTCTCCTTTCTAATCTGCATGTTGGGTAATTACATAATATATCTATTACATATATAAAGAAAGCATATCAGGGATGTTAAATATATGGTTGACTTTTAATCAGCCTTAGGGACATTCTCACTATCCAATAGTTTTGATTGACATAACTGCTTTAGAAAATTACATAGATAAAATGCATGTTCTAAAACTTTTCTACAGTGTGTCCATATTAAATAAAGATCTTAATTTAGAATAGTATGCCAAAATTAAGAAATTATATTATAAATAAACTCAAAAAGGCCATGCATCATCCATTCTCTCTCTCAGATGATGTCAATAATATTTTGATTAATCAATGCTCAGAATATCAATTGACAACTATTAGATTAAAAATTTAGTACATATTTTGAAAATCTTGGAATGCAGTTATCTTATATTAAATCAATTAATAAAATTTCAGTTAGTACACTAATCAAAGGATTGATGTATTTTACTCAAATATTTGTCTTAAGATCTTCATAATACCACTTTATAGTTTATTGATGCTTGTAGTTGTATTAGTCCAAGTTTCATTACCATATAACAAAATAGATCTTACTATTGCCACATGAATAGTTGGTTTGATAAACTTAGCTGTTTTTTATTGAATACTATATTTTTTACCCAATAGCAATAATACAACAACTTTTTATTTTATTTATACTAAATATCATGATCTGTTTATCCTCACAAAAAATAGTCTAAATATGTAAAAGAGAAAATATGATTTAATATTTTATCACCTGTTTTGATTACAAAAGTTTTCTTCTTATTATTAATATTCATTATTTTAGTTTGTTTCTTTTTTGTCTGCATAGATCAATCACACTTCCCCATAGTGATCCCTAAGAAATGCTAAACCAATTTCCAGTAGTTTAGCATGGCTCTGATAAAAATCAACAGACTATTTGATGGAAGAAGATTCTGAATCCCAATAGCAAGGATTACAGAGGAATTTTCAGAGGAGTATATCTCTATAAAACTTGCGTGTTATCTGCCCTGGCTACTAGTAGCCATTATGGTGCCCCTGCCTGGGGATATAGGTGAATGCAGTGTTTATTTTCCATGTTAGATGTGACTGCAAAAAGGCATCTGTCCTTCATGCTTGAAGTAGCCTCTTATGAAGAGTATTTCAGAATCCTAGTCAAGAGAAAAGCTAATTGACTGTAGTAAAGATATCAACAAATCAAAAAAAGAAGGTCCCTAGTCCTACATGGCTCTATACAATCTTACTAAGGTAGTGGTGTTGATCCAGCAAGGGCACTAAGAATCTTGCAGTTGTTAGTAAGTCACCATTGAAAATTTGATCTGCATATCTGATCTTTTAACATTGGTAGTCTGCTGCCAAAGTTTTAGATTGACTTTCTACTCAGAAAATTAGAGCATATAAAATATGACATACAGTGTGACAATTATTGAGCTATATGAAATGAAAAATAAAATTTTCAAAAACTACTGAGTTCAAATATTTTATGCAAATTTTTAAAGTAACTACAGATATTTGGATTTATGACATGTTCGATATGCTTGCCATCATTGGCTATGATGTTGCGCAGACGAATAGCAAAATTCTGCACAACTCGCTGAGGTGTCAAGACATCGATGCTTTCGATGACCTCCTAAATGGCAGTTTTGAGCTCAGCAATTGTTTTGGAGTTATTTGCGTAAACTTTGTCTTTAATATTGCCCCACAAAAATGAGTCACAAGTGTTGAGATCAGGAGAATAGTGCAGCCAAGCGATTCTCATTCCAGTGGCCTATGGGTATCCCAGAGCCAGAATGCGCTCTCCAAAGTGCTCTTTCAGGACTTCAAACACTCTATTGATCCGATGAGGTCATGCTCCATCCTGCATGAACCACATCTTTTCGAAATCTGGATCACTTTGGATAATAGGAATGAAATCATTTTCTAAAATTTTGACATATCATCCAGCAGTCACCATGCCTTCAATAAATATCACACTGATTATTCCGTGACTGGATATTGCACACCAATCAGTTACCAGTTTGGAGTGGAGAGACTTCTTGATCGTGAAATGGGGATTTTCAGTCCCCCAAATGCTCCAATTCTGCTTATTGATGAAACCATCCAAATGAAAGTGGGCTTCGTCGCTAAACCAAACGATATTCATATCAAATTCTTGTTTGTCAATCGTATCAACAATAGTGTTGGCGAAACGCAAACGCTGTTCAATGGCAATGGGGCTCAATGGCTGATGAGTTTGAATTTTGTATGGAAAGAGTTGCAGGTCTTGAACAACAATTTGTCGCAGAGTCTCCCAGTTGATTCCGACCAGTTGTGCAGCTCATCTGATCAATTTCCTTGGGCTATTTTGAAACACAGTTAGTGTTTTCTTGATATTTTCAAGCGTTTTCACACTTGCACGACGACCAACATTGCCAACACTGTCATCACAAACACTACCAGTTCTCTCAAACTTTTGAATCAAAGTTTTGATTGCTATAACACTTGGACCAGTTGTCTTCAGCTTGTACTCGGTCGCAAATTTCCTTTGAGCCGCAATCGGGCTGTTATTGCTCGAATAGTAGGCCTTGACAATTGATATACGCTCAGAAATGCTGTATTGCGACATTTTCACTGAAAAATGAACAACAACAACAATAAGAGTGCGCATGCTCAAAAAAAATCCTAACATGCCCTGCATTCAACTGCCAAGTTTTAACTGAATTTCGCCAACTGTTCAAAAGTTATCAAGGCTTTTTCATATAGCTCAATAATTGTCACCCTGTACATGTAATATGCAAAACAAAAAGAAACATGTAGCTAGCAGCAAAATGGACAAATGGATCTCAGATTATCTTGGGATCTTTAAATAGTCATATGAGAATGGAAGTAGTTGGTTTTATCATCATTTGAAAAACTATTTTTTATATTGTAAAAGATTAGAAGCACTCAAATTAAAAATAAGAAACTTAGGAACTCTAAAAATAATACAGGTAGTTCTTGACTTACAACAGAGCCATTGGAACGGGTTCCATTCCAATGTCTTTGTCATAAGTCGATTCTGACATAAGTTGAGAACTTTTTTAATTCTTGATTTGTTTGATTTCTCTTTAATATTTTCATAAATTAAGTTTCCATTTAATTTAAAATGGTTAGACAAAGCTTTCCTCGCCTTCTTTTTTATGTTGGAATTTTCATTAGAGTATTATTTCTCTTACTAGACATGACAGATTTACAACAAAATACAGTAATAAAGCTTTGCTTGCCAACTAATCGCAATGCTGCGATGCATATACAAAAGCAATGCCATACATGTAGGTATATGGAGTGTCAAAGTTGAATTAGAGAATTTTTAATAACAATTTCTAATCGTTGTAAATGCGAATTGTCGTAAGTTGAGGACTATCTGTAATATATTCTGCACAATTTCTGCAGCAGAAAATAAAGAAGTCAACGACTTCTATTCTAAAAGCATTAAGGCCTAAAATGACATATACAATAGTCTATAGGACTTAAATGCCATGGTAGGCAAAAGTTTAGGAACCAAAAAAATATATTGAAACCTAATGTTATAACCAGAGAAATGAATGTGGCAATCTTCTATCAGAATTTGTAGAAGCAGGAAAGTATCATGAATATCTTTTTTTTTTTTTTTGAAGACCAGGAAAAAATAGATATGGCAACCACCAAATGGTGAGGTAAAGAATAAATTAAACTTTATTCTTGTTGATGCAAAAGTGTCTTCATAATGCCAAAGTAATTGGAAAAACATACTGCAATATTCACTCAAATCATTTGCCCTATCAGAGCTATCTTTAAACTAAATAAACTACAACAATGCATATGGGCAATAGCAAATCACAAAAATCCTCTTAAATAGATCAATTTCAAAAAAGTTTATAAAAATAATTGGTGAAACAACTGGAGTATGACAAATAATATGGAAATAGACCTCAAATGCTTTAATAATCACCTACTGGATTGTAAGGAGAAAGCAAAATTTATACCTTTATTTAACATCAGGAAACACCTATCTTGAGAAAATTCTAAATCTATTGATAAGAAGACAATTAAAAGATATTTACTAGTCGAGATTTGGAATATAAAAAAATTTGTAAACAGTACGAAATAGAAAAGATGATTATTATGCTAATTTCAAAAGATCAAAATTAACAAATGCTGCTATGGTCATCTTTTTAGCCTTAAAAGGGTCAGAAAAAAGAATTATTAAAAACAGTCACTTCACTTAGCCTTCATAATTGAACAGGAACATAGATATACAGATAGAAGAAAAATGGAAAATATAGTAAAATCTTTCTACAATAATCTATACTCATTTAAACAGCAAATCAATTTTCGATTTATTAATCAAAACTGGGAAATATCTCATGTCTTGCTAGGAAAAGTTGAGTTGGCAGTTAATAGCATGAAAATTAATCAGTTTCCAGAACAGATAAAGTAAAGATTAATGATATAAAAATAGGAAGCCTATTGCTTTTTCAAGCTTTGACAATAAAGTACCTTGATTAGAAAATTTCTAATATGATAATTATTCATAAAAAGAGCAATAGGAAGGACATTAACAACTTCAGACTCATCATCTTACTTTCACATACATACAAAATTTTCTCAAAAGTCATATTAAACAGAATATAAACAACTTTTATAAAAAATTATAGCAATGATGTGAACAGGCCAGCTTTAAAAGAGGTTTTTTCAATAACAAATCATATTCATACTATCAATCAGCTAACAAAGATGCAGAGAATATGTCCAACCACTTTGTTTACTGTTTGTGGACTTTAAGAAGGCTTTTGACACAATTGAACACATTGCTGTCTTTCAAATCTTAAAAGATCAGGGAATGGAAGATGGGTACATCCACCTAATAAATGACATTTATACAGGAGAAACTACTAGCATCAGACTTTTCAATAAACCACTCCAAATCAATATAAGCTGAAAGTCTGTCAGGGGATATTATTTCCCCTAACCTAACCTGTTTGCAGCAATACTGGATAGTGTCTTTCAGAAAATTAAACTGGGAGGAGGCATAAACATTTATTGAGTATTATTAAGTGCACTTTTATTTGCTGATGATTGTGTTCTAATAGCAAATAATTTTGAATATGTTGAATTATCTTTAAATAATTTTAACTCAAACTGTTTGAAAATAAGACTCAACATACATCCAACTAAAATTAAATGGATGAAAAACAAATGCTATAATAATTATATAATTACTCTAGGGGGAGACAGAATAGAAGAAATAAGTAACTATGTTTATCTGGGAAAATCCATTAAGATAGATAATGATAAAACATTAGAAAATTAGCAGAGGAATAAAGGTGCATGAATCTTCTTTAACCTTATAAAACTAACCATCACTGACTAAAATAGGGGTGGGCAAACTCTGGCCCGCAGGCCACATTATTTTATTATATCTAATACCAACACTATATATACTTACATATCTGTACCTTCTCTTTTTTAAATAAATATCAACGCTATGTATACTTACATATCTATACCTTCTCTTTTTTAAATAAATACTACATTGTTGTTTTTGTTTTGGCCTGTGGCCCACCATAAATTTTTCTATACAGCCCCTGTTTTTGTTTTGGCTCGTGGCCCACCATAAATATTTCTATACGGCCCCCTACAAAAAAAGGTTTATATCTGTATCTTCTCTTTTTTAAATAAATACTATTATTATCAATTGTACTGTACCTTCTCTTTTTTAAATAAATACTATCATCATCAATTGTTTTTATGTACCTTCTCTTTTTTAAATAAATACTATTATTATCAATTGTTTTTGTTTTTCTCTTTTTTAAATAAATACTATTCCGTAGCCCACCATAAATTTTTCTATTAACATAGTTCATTAAAAGTAAAGCACCAACTAGCAGTTAAAATAAACACTCAAATTAATTAATTTTAATTTTGTACTATGAAATTTATGTTAAGTTGCTATGGTAACCGTTTTTGTAATGTTAAAAATGTTAGTGCATTCCATATAACCAGTTCCAGTAATTTGTAGCTGATGAGGATTCAAATAAATTGAAAGTGCTCCTACTTTTAAATGTTGTATTTTGATTTTTAAGTTATGAAATTATTTTCTGTCTTAGTGCTGTTATTATTTTTGTGTGATTTGTTCAGGCAATGTAATATCTTGCAAATTTAAGGTTATGTTGTTGTTTTGAATATTTGAATTTTGATTAAACAAGTTTTATTGACAACTTGTTTTGTACTTTATTACTGTTTAAATAAAGCTTTAGTTAATACAAGTGTTTTGAGTCAAATAAATTATTTTTATTATTTAACTTTACTTGTTTTTGAGAATTTATTCAATTTAATAGGATTAGCTTCTAACATTGTTTTCATTATTTAGTTCTAACACTCATTTGACACTTTAAGCCATAAGTTTTTCAGTTGTTTGTTTTTTGTTGTATAAACATTTAGTTAGTGATTTGATTGATTTGATATATTTATTTTAGGAAATAGTAAAAAAACCTGAGCTCATGCTGTACTCTGGATTTGCAGAGTCGTTAAAACTGTTAAGTTCAGATTATTATTGATATTTTTGAATATTGCGACTTTGCAACAAGATTGTATAAACCTCATAAACTGGCAACAATTCTACTCAGATTGTTTGGAAGGAGTGATATAAAATTAGTTATCATTAGTAAAAGTTATATTATTATTATTATGCAATTTATAATTTTTATTTTATATTTTTATGTAGTGGTTCTGGCTATCGATGCAAAGGACATGTAAGTGGCTGGACAACATGTCAATATATTTCAAAAACTCCTAAGCGGAAACAATTTGTTATTCCTGAGAAATTATTAGAATATAGTTTTTTGTAAGTAATAACAAATAATTTTACTGATTAATATAACTATATTACATCTTTGATTTAAAAAAGTATTTCATTAGTTTTTTTCATCAATAAACATTTAATTTTCATAATTTATTTAAAAATGAACAACAAATTATATTGTAGAGAATATAACTCATATTTTATTATTAAATCATATTATAATAATTGTTTGTAATTACTGAATATTTTAACATTTAAATTATACTATTCAGTAGAGTCCTGATTAATTGAATCTTGTTTAATTAATGTTCTGTATTATCTGAGACAATTCATTTTATGTTTAATTTTTGTAATTTTTATAATAAAATAGTATAACTATTTTATTATAAAAATACTATTAATCTTACTATTAATTATATAAATTGCTTTATAAATTAAATATTGATTTTTCTGGATAAAGTAATGATGATAAACTGAATATAAGAATCTATATGCAATTTGATAAGAATATTTCTTTACAGAATTATTTATTGTTTAATGATTAATTTGGTTCAATAAAGTAGATTGTTTTAATTTCTTGAATATAAATAAGAGAATACAATAAAAAATTTTAAGTTTACCTGTTCATATAAATCAATAAGTTTTTTGTCAGGAAGCTTCAGAGACTGAACAACTTTTAAAACCGTATCCCAATGTCCATTGTTAATGTCTTGTATAAAACTGTCAACACTATCTACTGTATTAAGAGAAATAGATGTTTCCTCCTATATAAAAATAAGTAAATATCATTAATACTGTAATACTTTGTATAATTTTCACTCAAAAAATATTTAAAAATTTACTTGTAAAACTTGCAATGTTCGAAGTAAACTATTTTCCTTTAAATATTGTTGAATTAACCTTACAACACTATAAAAATGAAAATTTATATTTTAATCAATGAATTTTACAACTTTATTATATATTTTATATCATATAATATATACATGTATACATCTCTTTTACAGTCAAAATCATGAAATTCTTACAAATAATATTGTTGGAAAGATATAAATTGAAAGCATAAAAAGTTATATGATGAATAGAAAGTTTTTATTTCAATTAATAATTACCGTATTACTTCGAATTTAAGCCGCACTTTTTATTTGGACTTTTAAGATGTAAAATTTGGGTGCGGCTTAAATTCAAAGCGAATATTTTGACATCTTATATCTTCTGTTCTCCCACTCCCCACTGTTCGTGTTTTTTTCTTTATGATCCACGCATGCACATAGTATTACGACAGTTGATAACAGTTTATTCAGTGGTCCCCCATTTGTACTTTTCTTATTTAATCGAGTTGCTGTTTGATAGTAGCTTATAGGATTGTGTTGTATCTGGCCATATTTTAATTATAAGAAAAATCATGAATTACTATTGATATAATGCTGTTTTTAACCGCTGATGGAAACAAATTGCTACCTTTTTATTATTTTAAACAAAAAATTGAACCTAAGGAAAATTTTTAAAAATAAAGCTAATTATGTATTATTTTAAATAAATATCAACACAGCTCCATTTGCATCAACATATCTCTCCATACTTCCTTTTCTCACTACTGCTATTTTTTTTCTTTTTTTTAAACTTAAGTTACCCAAAAGAATAAGCACTTGTAGCAGTTTAAGTTTAAAAGAACTATAATGTTTTATTCATTTAAAAACGTTTTCGGTCGTAATTAACTCCACCCTCTTCAGTTAACACTTTTTTGACTTACTGATACAAGAAGAATATTCTAATCAAACAAATTTCGAATCTTAACAGAAAAAACTTTTTAAAAACATATTATTGCTTTCTCGTTTCCATGGTGATCTATAATTTAATTTATTTAATTGTCTTAATAACATTATACCAATCTGTTTATATCTATTTTCACTTTATCAAATCGATTTAATTGACTTTGCGTTATTTAAACATATTTTCTTTCAATGCGTATCTCCAGGGTAGAGCTAGTTCTTTGCATTTTCGGCTCTACCGAATCTTCATTAGTATCAAATCAATAAACAAAAGCTAACAGTAACTAAAAAATGGTTAATAAATACAGTTATATTCTAAATTCTAAAATTCGAAAGAATTTCATAGAATTTAAATAGTGTTTCTTCAGCTCATCGCTAATCAGCTTACGTCATACTTCTTGCTTAAAATTATTAGTCGGATTTTTTTATAAGACATCAATGAAGTTAACATATTTCAGTGTGCTCATGCATGGCCCTTGATCTAAGACTGTGTAATACCTTATTAATATTTTTTTGTGTGCTTCCCCTTTTTGCTGTAGACTATGTCCAGGTGAAACACTTACCATTGAATGTCTTCCATCCCATCAAAACTGTTTCTACATCTGATATTCTCTGTTATGTACAAGTAGTACTTATTAAAATATCCTATATACAAAAATCCAAAATAATAATTTTAAGCAAGAAGTATGACGTAAGCAGATTAACGATGAGCTGAAGAAATGCAATTTAAATTCGATTATTATGAAATTCTTTCGAATTTTAGAATTTAGAATATAACTGTATTTATTAACCGTTGTTTAGTTACTGTTATTAACCGTTGTTTATTGATTTGATACTGATGAGGGCTCGATAGAGCCAAAAGTGCTTTATTTAATAAAGAAATTTGTTTAATGAGAACGTTGTTTCTTTCCCTACTTAAAGTGCTTAGTGATTGTTTTATAACAATTAATTATTAATTCATTAGATAGTGGCACTATAGCATAATTAATAAATAATTAAAACAGTTTACTTCTAAATTTATTCACTAGAGGGTAATATTAGGTTTGTTTAAAATTATATGTACAGTACACTTATTATAATGTAAAAAATATAATTAATTATAAAAATAAGAAAAAAATAGGAGCAATTACTTTTTAAGTAATAATGATAAAATAGTAGAAATATTTGGCAAGATTCTGCTTTTCACAGAATCTGAGATTTTTGCATAATATTTTTAGTCATATTAGCTTAAAGTGCTTAGTGACTGTTTTATAACAATTAATTATTAATTCATTAGATAGTGGCACTGTAGCATAATTAATAAATAATTAAAACAGCTTACTTCTAAATTTATTCACTAGAGGGTAATATTAGGTTTGTTTAAAATTATATGTACAGTACACTTATTATAATGTAAAATATATAATTAATTATAAAAATAAGAAAAAAATAGGAGCAATTACTTTTTAAGTAATAATGATAAAATAGTAGAAATATTTGGCAAGATTCTGCTTTTCACAGAATCTGAGATTTTTGCATAATATTTTTAGTCATATTACTACGAGGGTCAGCACCAGCGCGTCGCAGCCGGCGGCCTTGGCGCGGTCGATCAGGCGTTCGATGAAATCGCGGTCGCGCATCACGTAGAGCTGGAACCAGAACGGCTGGCCGACTTCCGTGGCGATGTCCTCCAGGGAACAGATGCTCATGGTCGACAGGGTGTAGCGCACGCCGAACTCGGCGGCGGCGCGGGCGGCGAGGATCTCGCCGTCGGCATGCTGCATGCCGGCCAGCCCGGTGGGCGCGATGGCCACCGGCATGGCCATCTCCTGGCCGAGCATGCGGGTGCGCAGCGAGCGGTTCTCGATATTCCGTGCGACCCGCTGGCGCAGCTTGATCGCGGCGAAGTCGTCCTGGTTGGCGCGGTAGGTGCCTTCGCTCCAGGAGCCGGAGTCGGCGTAGTCGTAGAACATCCGCGGCACGCGCTTGCGCGCCAGGCGGCGCAGGTCTTCGATATCGGTGATGACGCTCATGCAGTCCACTCCTTCGGGGGTGGCTGGATGGTAGAGCGCGACGTACCGCCGCAGGCGGAATAATTGTCGGCATCGGCGGAAGGAAATTCCGCCGTTTCAGTCGTCCGCCGCCGGAAGGAATTCCCTGCCCTGGACCACCGCCTCGCGGCAGATCGCCGCCAGCCAGGCAGCGAAACGCTGGCTGGCCGGCGAGGCCTGGTGGCTGCGCAGGTGGTAATGGTGGGTCGGCGCCGAACGCAGCGGGAACAGCACCACCAGTAGATCAATGGATATCTATAGTTAGTGGGCAAGGCGTAAATATCAGCGGTGAGAAGTCCAGGACTACGACCGGAACTTCTCGGTTCGGACCCGACCGTTCCTGAGGAGTTTCTCTCCTTAAAGACGTACTAAAGTTAAAATTATAGTGAAATTCTCGTCTTTCAATCCAATTTAAGATGTTAGTTATTAGATTTACAAAGGACTCCATAGTTTTAATTAAAGAAAAATTTTTTATTAGTCGTAACACAAAAAGATTAATGATATTATAACTACTATACAACCTGACAAGTCCCGTCAGATATGTAAAAATTCCATACACAAAAGTATATAAGTTGAAGAACAAATTCTTTGGTTGACCAATTCCGATAATACTAACACCAACACCACCAGTACCAATCTCCGAGCGGGACACAAGGCCCCCTGGTGTCCAACTTTTTATCACAGACTCCACATTCCAATTTACATAATACAATAAACAAATTATTATTACAATTAATTTAAACATTTGGAAAAAACAGAATATTAATATTTTAACCTCTTTACAAAATTTGTTAGCGACATATCCTCCATTACACAAACGTAATTGCAGCATCATGACAAAAGCTTCCGAAGAACATCGCACACGAGTCCAGCCACACCTCCTCCAACCATCCACTCGACCAGGTAACACTTTTTTCCACCAATTCTTACAGCGGCCCAGTGTTGAAGAAGTTGGAGGAGTTCGGTAAAAAGTTAATAATTAGCTACCTATTTTAATAACGCATTAAAATAGGTAGCTAATTATTATTATTTTACCAATTATTTATTTACTTACGAATTACATATTTTATTTTAGAATTTATTATTACTTTGTTTAATTGGGACAGCCTCTTAATTGGGCCAAAATGGCTTAGTCCCGACATGTCCCAATTAAGTGGAATCCACCATACCTGACAAAATATAGATAGCTAGATTAAAAAAATATATAATTTGTTTTAACTGGCTAAATATTTTCATTTATTACAAGTATAGTCAAACATCTCTAAGTGGATCAGCTTCGGACTGACGGGAATATCCACTTTACTAGTGTCAATAAATTAGCATGCATATAACATATAAAACATCATTTCTATAATCTATGACAAGATTTTTTATTATTTATAGAAAAATACAGTACATGCATTAAAAATCTATTTGTTATGGAAATAATTGGTAATTGATTTTTTAGTTAAGTTTTTTTTGAAATCTCAAATATGTTTGATTTTAATTTATAAAAGGTTTCGTATGAATCACGATCATTTACTTCTAAATAATGTAACACTTGTATCCAATGCTTTCATAGTGTCCATTAATGAAGGTGGCGGTTCCTGTTCAGTCATTTCTTCATCTTCCTCTGTTTCTTTAAAATCAGAGTTTGATGGAGGCAGCAGTGGCTCTTCCCCATCTATTTCTAAATCCTCATCAATAGCAATGTAGCTTTCAAAATTTGATTCTAGGTCACTAGAAATAAATTCATCACCTGCTGTGACACCAGTAATGGCCCACTTCTGTTATTGTCTGAAACTGTACATATCTCTGGCATAAACATTAGTTAATGTTAAAAATCCTGATTCATTTAACCAATTTTATCCACTTATCCAGATTCCTTAAATGTTAAATCCCATAAAATCAAAACAGGACTGTGAGAATTTTATCACTTAACCGGATTATTCACTTATCTGGAATTCACTTACAAATGTTCAACTGTATTATATTCCATTATAGTATTATTTTTATTTAAATATTCTTCAATATTTTAGCATATATAAAAATTATTAAATTTCTGGGTACCTAAAACAAGTTCAAATTTTTTTATTGAAGTTAATGGGAAATAAATTTATAGAGCAAAACTTATATATAATTTATTTATAGAACTGTTTATAAATTAAAAAGATTTATTTTCTAATTTACAAACAGTTTTTAGAAATGAATTATATTCATAAATCAAGATAAGGCTGTATATATTTAACACTAAATAATATACAATAAACTTACAAGGGGAGGACACAGCTGACCCCCCACCGATTTTGATCCGCTTGTGTATGGTGAAAATACATCAAAAATGAGTGAAAACGTGTCCGAGCTTTTGGAGAGGACACAGCTGACCCCCCACCGATTTTGATCCGCTTGCGTATGGTGAGAACACAGCTGACCCCCCACCGATTTTGATCCGCTTGCATATGGTGAAAAACAGCTGACCCCTCACCGATTTTGATCCGCTTGCATATGGTGAAAATACATCTGACCCCCCCACCGATTTTGATCCACTTGCGTATGGTGAAAATACATCAAACCCCCACCGATTTTGATCCGCTTGCATATGGTGAAAATACATCAAAAAGAGTGAATACGTGTCCGAGCTTTGCATTGAATAGGGCCTTCTAATAGTATTTTTTAACACTTGAAAAATCGAATTATGATAATTCAGCTTAAAAACGATAGATAGAGAACCGATCAGCTGTAGCGCAGATGGCGTAGTCGATAACAACATATCCATATGTGCGCAGATGGTGCACTCGATAAATACGTGGCTCGTAATCTGAAGAATAGCATATCAGCAGGTGCACAGATAGCACACTTGATAAATACGTGGCACAGATCACCAGGTGCACAGATGGCGCACTCGACTAATACGTGGCTCGTTAGATCATCAGGTGCACAGATGGTGCATTCGATAAATACATGGCTCGTAATCTGAATTTTATTTTATGCATCGAAAAATTATTTTTTATTTTTCATTTTTTTTTATCAGGTGCACGATAGCGCACTCGATAAATAAGTGGCTCGTAATCTGAAGGTAGTAGGTTCGAATCCGGGTTGATGTGCATTTTTTTTTTTTTATGCATTGAAATATTTTTTATGTACTGGACATTTTAATAATTAATTTATTTTAATTATTATTAATTTTATATATATTGCTGGTGCTGCCGGATGAATTTCTTGTCAGGAAGAGGATGAGAAAGTTCTTTCGACGGTTTCAGAATAGCATCGATGAATGATATCGGTGAGAGAAAAATCTCCAGTTTCAGAGGGAAAACACCGTGTATAAATGTTGCTTTGTAACAAAGGTTCTGCGAGAGAATTTTCAACTAGTAACTTTTAATCTTTCCCTGTAAGTTATTTGCGAATATGTTTCAGTGTCTTACAGACATTGGAAGAGGACAACAGTTGCTCTATGAAACCACGGACGATTCAATGAATGATCTTTCTATTAGCTGTATTTCATTAGTGAGCAGAATAATGAATCGAACGAAACGCTGTGCTAATCAGTGAAGATTGCTGTTTGTTGCTTTTCCGACTTCCTCTAAGCTTTTTTGAGATAGTTGATGTCTTTTCGAGCTTGAAGAAGTGCCAGACTATGAAAATCACAAACCGTATTGTATAGCGCTGGTAGATCAGTGAAGATTGCTGTTTGTTGCTTTTCCTACTGCCTCTAAGCTTTTTTGAGATAGTTGATATCTTTTCGAGCTTGAATAAGTGTCAGGCCATGAAAATCACAAACAGTATTGTACAGCTCTGGTATCTATACGAATGCTATCTATAGCAAGGTTATTTCACAGAGCAATGGTAAAAGGCTCTGATTTTATTTACAAACTAGAAGATAAGGAATCTTCCATGATCGTACCGATCCATTAGCCATCTTTTGGTAATGGCAGAAGTATTTGATTCAATGGAAACGGTGAGAATTGATTTCATTCACTACAATCCTTCTTCTGTCACACACCGTTGGAACCTGCCCGTACAGATGTTCTCGGAAATGATCATGTCGATTTTCTGATCAAATCATTGTCCCAGGTAAAGTTGTGACGTTACCCGTACCCATCAACAATATCAAAGATATTCAAACAGTAGTTATATATGAAGTGCTGTTAGGACAGATTGCCCGCCTGCACCCAAGGTAAGACTACCTAACATACTACGTATGGCAAATAGGATCCCGATCAGTATACACCACTTTTTTAAAAATCACATCAATTGTCACCTGATTCATATATTTAATAATTTTAAAGTTAAAATCGTCCTAAGATTAGAAAATTAACTCCATTAACTTAGGTATTACAATAATCCTACCTTTCTTTTCTATACATTTTACATTATTGGAAAGGGAAATGACTTTGCCACTTTGGCCTTCAGTGTGCTGATGGGCAACAGAATATATTAGTTCTCCATATATCGAATCCTTATAGCGGGACAGTTTAGTGATTGGACACAATTGCCGTGCGAAATACTGCCTAATCTAATAACATGTATAGGCTCCTGAAACTAAAGCGATTCATGAATAAAATAGAGCAGCTATTGTCTTATCTAAGCGGCAGTTGTCTAAAGTGAATTATTTTAGATTAATATAGTTAAGCTGCCATTTCGCAAAATGGATATAATTTATTTGGCTTTTGGAACCCACCGTATGCTGATCAACACTCATGATGAGTCAATAGGATGGTAGAATTAAGAGATTAAGGAATTCGGCCCGGATCTTGAAAAGTTAAAGGTGTGAGATTTGGATTACAATACAGTATGGTAAGATACAGCTCTACCATGCGAAATGCACATTCAGCCGACCTAAGGTGTGCGAGGTTTTTTCTTGGGAAAAGGGAATTTCGATTCAAAGTTCCTCCCAAACTGTCCATGAAGGCACAGATGACTAGTCTTGGAAATAGAGGGAGAGCGAGGAAATACACTCTAGTCACTTGTTCCTTCAAGGACTAGACGTACAGCCTCTACTCATCTGTGATGCTTGAAGTCACAACATGGTAAACAATATGTGTGTACTTGTATCTTTCAAACAACAGAAATCGCTGGATAAGTGGGGTACTTGTATCTTTCGTGGAAAGCTCGGTTATAGTGAACTCTTATCGCCATTGATGTTCATTTTAATGACGGTATTAAAAAGGCTTAAAATTCCGCTTAAATGGATTTTTATCCATAACTCTTGTGGCGTCATCTGATATCCAAGAAATAATGAATGACTGACGGTGAAGGGAGAAAGATATCTTGACCCCTCTGATATCTTACTCCCTACACATTCAATTCATTCATTATTATAGAAAACCTGGGATGGGCTCTAAATAGTTTCAAATAAAGAATCTTAAAGATAGATTCATTATTTTTGTCAGTTTGATATTAAAAATATTTAATTCAGTACTTACCCTTTCCATCCAAACGTTGAATATCGCTTCCAAATCCAACAAACAAATATGAAAGTGTACCAACGGTTATGAGTAAAATAAAGGAGGGAATGCATAAATATGGTTGAACTATGATTTGTAGGACGATCATTCCTAAAATATTCATG
>AYEL01086061.1:0-51619 GCA_000484575.1 Olivierus martensii
CAATTTTTTTCTGTATTAAAATTATACAAATAATTAGAAAATAATAATATATAAATAGTTCCTATAAGGTTAATATAGGAAATTTAGTTTCCAATTTTCTACCATTTTTGATGTGGAATTCCAGGTGTCTGATATTTGCCACCAATACATTAGATCATTAAAATATTCTCAAATTTTAGATTTCTAGATTCTATGAAATATACCAAATTTAAATTGATAGAACACATACGTGATTCATATGCATTATATATAAATTAATTTGACATCATAAAAAAGACAAGTTAATATAAAAAAAATAACAATCCAAATATTTAAAAAAAATTAAAATTAAATCAATTGTTTATAAAAAAATTATATAACAATCTAAATATTTTGAGTATTGCGTTTAAATATTTAGATTATTAAATATGTTTGCTTATTTATTTTTTATTTTTTTGATACAGTATATCATAACTGTAATAGTAATAAATGTTGTACATGTTACTTTATTTATTTATAAATGAGCTAAAGTGTCCAGCGCTAACTGCTGATTTTAATGTGGTATATCCAATGTTTTATTTATTAGCATTAAGCAACATCAACATCACATTAATAGCTTCGTAGAGGATGCAAAAAAATTAAAATTAAATCAATTGTTTATAAAAAAAATTGTTTAACAATCCAAATATCTTGAGAACTGCGTTTAAATATTTGGATTATTAAATATGTTTGGTTATTTATTTTTTATTTTTTTGATACCGTATATCATAACTGTAATAGTAATAAATGTTGTACATGTTACTTTATTTATTTATAAATAAGATAGTGTCCAGCGCTAACTGCTGATTTTAATGTCGTATATCCTTTTTTATTTATTAGCATTAAGCAACATCAACATCACATTAATAGCTTCGTAGAGGATGCGCTAAACATGTTACTTTATTTATTTATAAATAAGATAAAGTGTCCAGCGCTAACTGCTGATTTTAATGTGGTATATCCTATGTTTTATTTATTAGCATTAAGCAACATCAACATCACATTAATAGCTTCGTAGAGGATGCGCGAAAAAGAAAAAAGGAAAAATAAATTAAACGATAGGGGAAAAAACACTCAAATGAATCAGTCATATGCTGCTATACATCTCTCTCTTTACACATTATATCCTCCTCCTATACAATCATCCTTTTCAGTCGGGAGAAAACCCATCAGTTTTTCCACTCAGAAGAACTCGATTTCGATTTTTGCTTTCATCCTTAGAAATATTTATCACGGCATCCAGAATCAGTCTGTCCATCAATATCGTTTTCAAACAGACTGATCCATTCAGAAAAGTGGGAAGCATGCGGTACGGATTGTATCAACTGTCATTTCGTGCTCTCTCTGAGTGTAAACTAGAGATATCTGTTATCAAATTAATCAGTTACTTCCAAAACAACAGGCGATTGATTTGGCCGGCACCAATCAGAAAAATAAAGATGTTTCTAGAAACACTTTTGATGTGAAACAAATCAGATAACTGAAGTGTAGTCGACCAAAATACTTGCAATTATTGCAAAAAGTTTAGATTATGGCTAGTGTTCTAATAATTTCTATCATGTATATTCGCTATTATAGAAATAAATTATTGTAAATCGTCGATCCACTTTATTCATCCTCCTATACAATCATCCTTTTCAGTCGCGAGAAAACCCATCAGTTTTTCCACTCAGAAGGACTCGATTTCGATTTTTGGTTTCACCCTTAGAAATATTTATCACGGCATCCAGAATCAGTCTGTCCATCAATATCGTTCTCATACAGACTGATCCATTCAGAAAAGTGGGAAGCATGCGGTAAGGATTGTATCAACTGTCATTTAGTGCTCTCTCTGAGTGTAAAGTAGAGATATCTGTTATCAAATTAATCAGTTACATCCAAAATAATAGGCGATTGATTTGACCATTCATCCTTAGAAATATTTATCAAGGCATCCAGAATCAGTCTGTCCATCAATATCGGTCTCATACAGACTGCTCCATTCAGAAAAGTGGGAAGCATGCCTTAAGGATTGTATCAACTGTCATTTAGTGCTCTCTCTGAGTGTAAACTAGAGATATCTGTTATCAAATTAATCAGTTACACCCAAAATAATTGGCGATTGATTTGGCCGGCACTAATCAGAAAAATGAAGATATTTCTAGAAACACTTTTGATGTGAAACAAAACAGATAACTGAAGTGTAGTCTACTAAAATACTTGCAATTATTGCAAAAAGATTTGATTATGGTTATTCTAATAATTACTATCATGTATATTCCCTATTATAGAAATAAATTATTGTAAATCGTCGATCCACTTTATTCATATTTATTTGTACATATCGTGTGAAAATTTGTTTTGCGTTCATTATTGTTTTATTTGCACGCTTCATTGATATTTTTAAGCAACACGTGTAGTAAATGATTACTGTAATATTATTCATTATATATTGACATTCATAATACAAAGTACTCACCTCTTTCAATAAAATTATATTAGATTATGGTTATTCTAATAATTACTATCATGTATATTCGTTATTATAGAAATAAATTATTGTAAATCGTCGATCCACTTTATTCATTTTTATTTGTAGCATATCGTGTGAAAATTTGTTTTGCGTTCATTATTGTTTTATTTTAAGAAACACGCTTCATTGATATTTTTAAGCAACACGTGTAATATTATTCATTATATATTGACATTCATAATACAAATTACTCACCTCTTTCAATAAAATTATTTTGGTGGCAGCTTTCAAGAACTGGATTTGATGTGTTTTTCTATACGGCCCTCTACAAAAAAAGGGTGCCCACCCCTGGATTAAAACATTGACATCAAAATTAGAGCACAACTTTATAATAGCCATATTCTACCAGCATTGAAACAGGGAATAGAATCTTAAGGAAGAGTAGTTTAATTGCAACCCAAGCTATCATAGAAAGAATTTATAACATTAAAAAAATAGAGTATATCTGGACCACTGAAATAAGAAATATATTAGATATTAAAGATATACACTAATTGAAAATAATATACAACAGAAAGCTTAGAGGGTTGTCATATTGCAAAAATGAGCAATAATAGATAAACACCTCAAGTAACCAATTGGTATCCCAGATATAAAGGTGATCCCCTATTTAAAATCATTTGACTTATGATAATTGTTTATGACTTATTGATAATCGATTATCAATTTGATTTATAACAAATAAATGATTTTAATAAAATGATTTGTATGATTACCCTAACAATATTCCAAATTTGCCTTTTTCATATATATATATATATATGTACTATATGAAAATAGGCAAATTTATATAAATATTTCTAGCCAATATGCAAATATTGGCTAGAAATACTTTATCATTTTAGTAAAAATTTACAATCAGTTGATAACTGCCTAGCAAAGCAATCACTTACCATCTTGGGGATTTGAGTTCATTTCCAATTGATTTTACACTTTGAAGCCCAGGTTCAATTCTAGATTGTTTTATCACCTTAGAGGAGCTGAAATCAAATCTGAATGATTTTATCATCTTGAAGGATATTCAATATTCCATTCTCTATTATTACTACTAAATTTACTACCATTTTGGGTCATTTTCGATTTATGATTTTTTTAACTTAAAACTATCATCGTAAGTAGAGGACTACCTGCATAAAAGGAAGACAATCCTCTCTGAGATAGGAAGATCCAGTCATAAAAGTGGTTAGGAGAAAATGAAGAGAGGTTCAAAATAAAAGAAGCTAGAAACTTCAGTTGGCATAAATTTTATTAACTTCAGTTGGCATAATTAATTTGGCATAAATTTTATTAATATCTTTATTTATATATGTATATATAATATAATGTTTATTTTGAATTAATTTTGGATAAAAATTAATAAAAATCAAATATAAACAAAGAAACTGCAGAAGAGACATAACTCCTTCCAAGTAGTTTTGAAACTATAAATTGATAATCTTTCTAGATTTGATAAATTGATTGAACTGTACAATAGTTTAAAACTGCAGTTTATTCACAATAAGAAAAAAATCTTAAAATAAACAAAGGAAATGTTGTTTGTTCATTAGCAAACTTTCTGTTGGTTTGTTATGTTGTCCAATGACAGATAATGACAATGCAGAGTTTATATACTGTAGTTCCTGAAATACCAACTATTATTGAAAAAATTTAAGAGCTAGAATTAGAAAGATAAATATAAAAATTATTATATTTATTGACTTATAAGATGTTGTAACATATAAGAGACACCCTAATTTTGGAATAGTAAATTTAAGAAAAATGTAAAAAATAATTTATTACAATACAGTGGAAATTAAAATTCAATAAAAATAAAATCTTAAAAGCCAATGAAGAAAAGTATAGGATTATTACTTTTATTATTTTAATATTAGTTAATTTCAGATTCATTAATGATATAATTATCTTCAACTTGATTGTAATAATCATTTAGGCTTAAATGTATAACTGAAATTCACTTGCTATTCCAACAATAGCTTGGTGATTACTGCAAAGGGCAAGATTCTGCTTTTCACGGAATCCAAGATTTTTGCATAATATTTTTAGTCATATTACTTAATGGCATGAAGTTTGGCCACCCCTGACATATATGAATAAATTCAAAAATGACTGTATGATAATTGAATTTAATAATATTTGGTTTTCATTTATTAAGCTATGCAATCAAAATTTAAAATGTTAAATTTTACAATTAACCTATTTTTATACATTAATAAAACATAAATTATTACGAAAAATTGAATATTAAAAAATATATGCTGAATATTACTTGGAGAATGAATGAATAACATTTATGATCTCTAAAAAATAAACTTTATTTCTATATAAATATCGGATTTTATGTTCTTAATATTTATGTTAATAAAGATTTTCGAATAAATTACGAGCACCAATTTTCAATACAGTAATCAATTTTCTTCCGTATTAATTAGTTTCATTATAAAAATATCCCGTTAAAAGTTTACTATTTTTATATAGTTGTGTACTAAAAATAACTTTCTAGTGATTTATATAAAATGAATAATGAGATATTTAGAAATTATGTTGAAAATATTAAAATATCTTAGCTTTCATACGAAAGGCCAAAAATGCAAATACAGGAAACTCCCGTATAATGCGCTCTCCTATAACGCGACAAAATATCGCGGGCAAGATTCTCTTTTGACGGAATCCAAGATTTTTGCATAATATTTTTAATCATATTACTAGTAGTAAATCGGTATATTTTTGCATAATATTTTTAGTCATATTACTAGTAGTAAATCGGTATATAAAATCAAATTGAAAACAGAACCAATTAGTAGCTATATGAAAAAGTACTTATCACAACGAAGCATCAATACCTGTGCACGATGCCATCATGAAAGGAACAGTGTCTTGCACGACACTTTCAAGATGTAAAATTACACAAATTCGTGTTATGGAAGAGTGATTTCGTTATATGAATTCGTGTTACAAGAGAGCACATTTTACAGGAGTTTACTGTAATATATCTTGAAGTTGTCGCTCAAGAATTATATTCAAACTCCTTGGCAAGAACACTTTCAAGATGATTAATTTAACATCAATATAAATAATATTAATGTAAATATAATATATAAATCCATAAATTGCATAAGTAAGTTATGGATTTCAGCATAAAATCATAATCAACATAATCAAAAGAATAATCCCTGGCGTATTTTTGGCTTTTAACACAAGGTATAAAACCATAGCAGGTTTCTGTCATTACGATGATGGTCACGTGATGTTTTATTTCTTGTTCAATATGGCAGCGGTACATGGTTCATTTACTAATTCTGAGGTAAATTTTCCAAAATATTGATGATGGTCATGTGATGTTTTATTTCTTGTTCAATATGACAGCAGTACATGGTTCATTTACTAATTCTGAGGTAAATTTTCCAAAATATTTTTCAATCAGTGCCACTTTCGTCCATGATTTTATTATAATTTTTGACCAGTTTGATGAGATTTATCGAATGGTATCACATTTGGAAATTCCGTGAAAAGCAGAATCCAGCCAAATATTTGATTAATAATTCACTATATTGTTTTCAGTCAATATCCAACCATCTTCAGTACCAAACATAGAAATAACAGCATAATAAGAGCCTATTTTGATTAAAATGTAAACATATTTTAATCAAATATAAAATATTTGATTAAAATATATATTGTAAATATTTTTAGTAATTTTGGTGTTAATAAATTGTAATTTAATTCTCATTAATATTCTTTAAATAACAATAAGAATAACTTTATAATTAAAAGTCTGTAATATTCATAATAGTTGAGACTTAAATTTTGTTTCCATAGTGTGCATTTAGTCATTTAATAACTAATATTTAGTTAAGATGTAATATTTTTCATGTTAAATATTTTAAAATACAGTGCATTTATTAAAAAGCATACTTTACTTGTTTATTATTCACACACTTATTTAATCAATCTACCTGTAGATTCTAGGTTAATAATATAATTCTTCAAAATTAGGTTAGTAATTTTATTGAGTAGCTGGTAATTTTATTTTTGTATTTATTGTGATTTCATTTGAAGCACAATATAATTTTTCATTGCATTTTTATCTGCAATTTCTCCAACTTTTTAAAATTATATTTCTCAATCCTTTTACAATGAAACACATGAAATGTCGACCGAATATCTATGATTTAATTCGTTTATTCATCCTAAAATCTTATTTTTTCATAATATAAATTAAATGCAATAGCATATTATGTGTGTGTTAAGAACTGACCACTGAAGCATTACAAGTTTACAGGCTATAATTGTCATAAACTTCTAAAAATTTTGGCGTTATTAAATTATAATTAGTCTCAAATGTAGGTAAGCGAATGTATTATATGCAATCAACAGTGAGCTAATTACAAATGTTTTTATCAAGATTATATAATATGATTCATATTAGTATCAATAATGAAAATATCCGAAATCAGTATTCCCGAAATCTTCATTTATCTAAATGTATTTAACATATAAAAACATAAGGTGATATGATTATAACTTCTAACATAAAATAATCGTTACTTACTCGGCAGATTCAATTTCTATTGACATTCTTCACTTTGTATATTTCCGATTTAAAACTAAACAAAATGGAGGCATCTACACTGTTGCCAGATTATAATTCATTTGATGTATTAAAGGCATTAATGATTAAAGGATATTGTACTAATTTTTATTATGCCATATTATTATTATTATTATTTATTATCCATAAAAAATTATACAGGTGATGATAAAGCAAAACAGTTGATTATAGTGTAAATGAAGACATAATGCAACCCCAAAAACAGACAATAAAAATAACATTAGTGAGTAAGGGAAAAATGATTAAATTCTGTAACAGCACGCCTACATAAATCCATTTTGACATTTTATAATTTTACAGAAAGGTACATTTAAAAATTTTCTATATCTTAAATTTCTAACATTGACATTAATTTCTAGGAAGATCACTATTGATAAACATAGTATCAACCATCAACTTTATATCCTATCTTCGATCATGTGTGTCATTTATATTTCGATATTTTATATATAATATTTATGATTTAAACAATTTTAACAAATTTGAAGTTAATAATAATAATAATTACTACTTTATCACATCTACTTATGTTAAAATATATCAAATATTCTTTTTTTGGTCCGTATTAAATATGTCTTTTTTGACTCTTTTCATTCCTAAATGGAATAAAAGAGTATATGAATAAAGTCTGATATCGTTTTTTTATAACAGAGTATATTTCATTAAGAATGTAAAATATTTATTCGAAATATTTTCCAAAAATAACTGAATATTTTTTTTTATTGAATTGATAATATAGGCTTGGTCCCTTAGTGTAAACCTTGGTGTAAACTAATAACATATATGAATTTTATTCAGATCAGATAATAAATACGGCTAATTATCTGATTAATTAGCATATTAATTATTTGATTTGGATAGAATTCATGTTATTAATTGAGGCTTAGAAATCAAGCTTATATTATCAATTCAATAAGAAAATATTCAGTTATTTTTGGGAAATATTGCGAATAAACATTTTTCCTTCTGAATGAAATACACTCTGTTGCAAAAAAAGACACACACTAAAAAATAGAGCGAGAATTGCGAAACTCGATGCACAAATACCTTTCAGCTAGATATACAAATGATTAAAATTTCATTATCATCGAACATATAGACCGTTTCGAAAGCGCATGAGAAGCGCTAATCTGAGGTCAATATAAGGAACGGTGTTCATAAGAACAGATGTATTTGAACGGTTTTGTTGTTTCGTTATGTCAAGTACTCTATGAAGATATCTCTATGAGTCTGTCAGCAGTATGGGTAACTGAGGGAATTTGAGAGACGCTACTTAATACTCTTACAGCAAACTTGTGCCTTTTTTATTTGAAACAATGCACATATACAAATATTGGTACCTCTAGGAAATCAAGCCTATAGAAAATGAGTCAGCTGAATGACCGCGTGGTAAAACAGTCGCTTAACATCTTGTAGTTAGATTAGATTACATTAATTTTTGGGATACACAATTGGGTCGCGGCTACTTTAGCCCATCACAGACTGGTCATTACCCGTGATGAAGTCAATCGGAAGATTTAAGGACGGATTCAACAACTGGACCTGGACAGTTCCTGAAAAATTAAAAATATATGGAACCTAGAATTGAACTCATACAGAAGGATTCTTTTTGTGTTAACATCTCCACATACCACTCAACTGATTTCTATTAAATTTGGAATATAAATATTTTTAAGTTTCGAAAAAGATTCAGCCGGATTGAAACAAAATGAATAGGGAAAAAAATGAAAAAACGGATGAAACTGAATAAAAAAATAATTATTACGTTATATGAAATATGCCATTTAATTTGCCACTACTCATATTTATACTTTAGCAAATCATCTTATGAACAGGGCAAATGAGTACCTGTAGGCAGCCATGCAAGAAAAGAAAAAAGTTCTTCCCCTTCTCAAAACTTAATTTCGTTTGTATTTGAGGTAGGTAGATGATATTATAGTACTATGGGAAGAGGTATTTCAAGCGATGAGCTTATATTAGGATTATCTAACCAGTCCAGTGGACTATGTCTAGAATTAGATTAATTAAACTCAAAAGTTCGTTTTCTTGACTTTAGAATCACTATAAAAAATGCGGACTACTTCACATCGGCTACCTTAAGAACACCTTCAATCCAATATGCATATCAATAAGATCTAATAATGCTTAAAAATACAAAACACCTCCTTACAAAGTATTATTTAGAAGAGCCTTTACACATTCATCCAACCACGCTGATGTAAGAGAGAGAAATCAAACATTTTGTGAAATACAGTATCAAACATAGTTTTTCACACAGAAATATGCTTTCCATATTTAGAAAGGTAGAGAAAGAACGCAATAAATCCAAAAAATCAACCAACACCATGCAAAGATTCTATAGCTTACCATACTGCACCGCTATTAAAAGCGTAACAAAACATATTTAAAGAGTAGGGTGTCAAAGAATTACATACAAAACAAACTAAACTATCTTCTAATTAATTAGAAATGATAAGCCGAGAATCGAACATAAATGTTAAGGCAGGCGTATATAAAATTCTTATATATACAGTAATAATGAAATATAGGCTATATAGGATATACCAAAGAAATTTGAAGATAAGGAAAATCGAGCATCAAAGAGATATCAGAAATGACAAATTAACAAAGCTGTCAATAGAAAAGCACATGAAAACGGCATTACTATCGACTGGGACAATGCACAAGTACTACAAATTGAAAAAAAAAAGAAAAAATGTGAACTTTTAGCGAATCACTACAAATAGAAGAACAGAAATTTCATCATATTGTCATAAATTCTCAAAACTCAGAACATCTCTAAAACTTGGCTTTTTTTGGCAATTTTATTCCCCTTTCCAATCAGGGAGATTACTAAGGAGCGGGGCCAGTTCCGGTTTTACAAACTGAAAAGAAAAATGTGAACTTTTAGCAAATCACTACAAATAGAAGAACAGAATTTCATCATATTGTCATAAATTCTCAAAACTCAGAACATCTCTAAAGCTTGGTTTATTTTGGCAATTTTATTCCCCTTTCCAATCAGGGAGATTACTAAGGAGCGGGGCCAGTTCCAACCACTAGGGTAAGAAACCTTTAAAGTTTAAACATCTGTCATTTATAGTGTTGATCGGGCTGCACCCACACCCGTGGAGGGGGGCCGGATGGTGAAGGACGGGAGGTGATCACCGGGCCGGGCCCAGCACCCCGAAAAAATCCGGGACCAGACCCATCACCGGGCCGGGCCCAGCACCCCGAAAAAAATCCGGGACCAGACCCGGGTTCCTCCAGCGTGGCACGCCAACGCGTTACCACTCGGCCATCAGCCGCCCGCGACATGCCGTTGCCACACGTTGTGTCGCTCTCGATTGTGATTGCTATCTCTTCACATGTTCGATTGTGATTGTCTAGTTTTAAAGGATCCTAACTCGAAAATGGTGCCATTTAGACTATATGTTCATTGAAATTTTCGACTTATTTCGATGCCCCCTATCTTTTTTTTTCGTGTGTTTTTCCTACCCTTTCCAATCACTGAGATTACTAAGGAGCGGACCATTTCCAATCACGTGCTGTACTCACATCCGTGAAGAGGGGCCGGATGGTGAAGGACGAGGATTGTCGGGCCGGCACCAGAATCCCGAAAAAACTTTTCAGGAGATGCCGGACCCGAGACGCGAATCTGAGTCCGTCTGCGTGGCACGTCAACGTATTACTACCATCGATAGTTTACCACCTGGTTACCACTCGGCAATCCGGCTGCCAATGATGCCCCCTATCGTAATTTTTGTTTGTCAACAGATGACGCCACTTTCCACTCTGGAAGAATACTAAGTGGCGGGGCGAAACAAACCCTTGCACAGGCTGCCCACCCCTGCGGAAGAGCTAACCAGATTGTGGAGGACGGGAATCGACGGGCCATTCCCGGATCCAAATGATAAACATTTTTTAGGGCTGGACTCTAGCCTCGAACCCCGATCCTCCAGAGTGGAAAACCGAAGCGTTTCCACGCGGCCCCCTATCAGTACGCAAAATTTTACGACGAAGTTTTTCTTCACCCTGTATATATAACATTACTATTTTATAATCACAAATCTTAATAATAATTATATTTTATTCAGTTTTATCGGTTTTTCATAATACAATTTTTATGTGATATTAATACACCATAATCTTGGAATTCATCATTATTATCGTTAGCAAGTCTTTTTCGGAAAAAAATTATTCCATTTAAAAATAAATGATATTTAATAAAGACATGTAACAGGCCTAGATCAGTTGTTCCCAACCTGCTTTTGACTATGCCCCACCTAAGAACCTCTAAAATTCCGATGCCCCCTCTGACATATAATTTTTATTATTCAAAAACTGAACTCCTATTCACATTGAGGAAGCTTAAAAAGCCATTAACTTGGTCTAAACAAGCTTCAAAGAACATGGTATCATGAAAAAGAAAAATAAAAGAACGAAAGCACAGTTGAAGTACTGCGGAAGAAATCAATGTGAGAAAAATTTATGAAATGAAATTCACTTTGATGGTTATACATTATTTATAATATAAGTACATAGATTTATGTATCAAGGTTCTTCAATAATAATAAATGTGTGCGCACATTTTACTTTTTTACTTTCTTCTAAGATGGCCAGAATTATTTTAATCAGAATATACACGGCGGTCAGTTGATGATAATGGAGAGATAAGGAATAAAGGTTATCTAAATCTTTACCTCCCTCTCACCACTCCTCTTTATTAGCGGGCTTTCTCCATCTCTATTGTCACTAGCTGACCGCCGTGTACATTCTGATTTTTTTGTTCAACAGATGACGCCACATTCCATTCAGGTAGAATACTACAGTATGTGGCGGGGCGAAACAAGCCCTTCCACAGGCTGCCCTCTCTATTGTCACTAGCTGACCGCCGTGTACATTCTGATTTTTTTTGTTCAACTGATGACGCCACACTCCATTCAGGTAGAATACTACAGTATGTGGCGGGGCGAAACAAGCCCTTCCACAGGCTGCCCACCCCTGCGGAGACGGGGCGAAACAAGCCCTTCCACAGGCTGCCCACCCCTGCGGAGGCGGGGCGAAACAAGCCCTTCCACAGGCTGCCCATCCCTGCGGAGGGGCTGGGCGAAACAAGCCCTTCCACAGGCTGCCCACCCCTGCGGAGGGGTCACTGGATTGTGGAGGACGGAGATCGACGGGCCGGGCACGGACCCCATGATAGATATTTTCAAGGGGTGGGACCCGGGATTCGAACCCGGGTCCTCCAGAGGATCCGAGACTCGAACCCGGGTCCTCCAGAGTGGAAAGCCGAAGCGTGGATGAGACCCGAGACTCGAACCCGGGTCTTCCAGAGTGGAAAGCCGAAGCGTTGAGATACTATAGAACCCGAGACTCGAACCTGGGTCCTCCAGAGTGGAAAGCCGAAGCGTTTCCACACGGCCAATCCGGCCGACGAACTTCAATATTTGATTGTGTTTTGTACACTCGGCCAATCCGGCCGACTGACTGCCATATTGCATGAGGGATATACTGTATCTGGCGGCACCCGCTTGCGGCCAAATTCTGATTTTAATTTTAAAAATTTATATGTCACAATATATATTTATATACTGTATGTGAGGCCCCTAGAACAATAAGAAATGTAAAAAATTCACTGTTAATAACTCATTCTCGAATTGCCCTCCTTAAAAGTCAAATTGTCCCCTTGCGGGGCGTGTGCCCCACGTTGGGAACCACGGGCCTAGATCTACATAAAACAATAAATCAAGGATGATAAAAAAATTAGGATAATTATTACAATTTACAAGTTGCTACTTGGTTGACAATTCAAAATAAAATAATGATGTTCAAATATAATTATTAAAATATAATTATGTCGAATAAAAGCATTGAATAGATTTTAAAATATGTGTACGATGTTGTTTGCTGATGCTAATATTTTCATCAATGGATATGTGTTTGCTATACGATTGTTTTTCGTGCATATGCTAGCAAGTACTATAAAACATTTGATTATATTTAAAACATTAAATGGCCAATGACCTATACTCGACCTTTTACGCAATTTTCCATCTTTTAAATGCTGCTACTATACAAAGAACTTAAAA
This sequence comes from Olivierus martensii, assembly GCA_000484575.1. Classification (NCBI taxonomy): domain Eukaryota; kingdom Metazoa; phylum Arthropoda; class Arachnida; order Scorpiones; family Buthidae; genus Olivierus; species Olivierus martensii. The sequence continues at coordinate 13,232 of AYEL01086061.1, forward strand.
ATGATTTATAACGTCTATCCTGCAGTGCAGGACTGGTTTCAGTTCGTTTTTTTATAATACTGAAACTTCAATACGAGTGAACGACCTTACTTTCTAAAATATTTCTTTCATTGAATAATGCTTTCGCAGGAGTAATCTCGAATGCTCTTCTTTTTAATCGACTACAAAAATATTTCACCTGTGAACAGCGATTTTAACTTTATAGAGTGCAATCTATGTCAAAAAATTATAATAATAAAATTAAGGACAAATGCAGCTAGTTTATCAGATTCATTTAAGAATCATAATCGACTACAAAAATATTTCGCCTGTGAACAGCGATTTTAACTTTATAGAGTGCAATCTATATCAAAACATTATAATAATAAAATTAAGGACAAATGCAGCTAGTTTATCAGATTCATTTAAGAATCAGTTTTAATCTTGCTTCATATGCATATTATCCTATAATTTCAGCTAAATAATGTTGGGGGATATAAATGTTTAAAATTAATTTAACATTTATTTTATATTTTATACAACTCCTGCCTTATTAAAAGTGTTAATAATTATAGGCGTAAACTAATAAACATAAAATAATCATTAGCATTGTTTATCTATGATGTGAGTCATACTTCTCGTAACGAAAAATAGGTGATGTTTCCTAGAAAGTATTAAATGATTCATTGTTTAAATTACAACCGGATAAAACCGTTGTTGCAGGAATTTAGGAAATTATTGATAGAATAAAGATTTCACTTTATTAGAGCAATAACGTTATATGAAGTTAATAACAGCGCGGGGTTGAGAAAAAAAGTGTGATTGGAGTGTTAATAATTATAGGCGTAAACTAATAAACATAAAATAATCATTAGCATTGTTTATCTATGATGTGAGTCATACTTCTCGTAACGAAAAATAGGTGATGTTTCCTAGAAAGTATTAAATGATTCATTGTTTAAATTACAACCGGATAAAACCGTTGTTGCAGGAATTTAGCAAATTATTGATAGAGTAAAGATTTCACTTTATTACAGCAATAACGTTATATGAAGTTAATAACAGCGCGGGGTTGAGAAAAAAAGTGTGATTGATTCTTTCATAGACTAAGTTCTAGGGGATGTGAAAATCATCTCATTTTCTTCCTAAATTTATTATAAAATTGGAGAGGAAGAGCTACTGCTGCTTTATTAAACGTACTTTCGAACAGAAGTACAGTTTTGTTTTTGCTTCTACTCATTATCATTTCAAATACAGTAAGATCTCGCTTAACGCTGTTTCGGTATAACGCGGTTTTTTTAATTCTATATTTTTATTGATTTACTTTGGCGCTGTTTTTTAAACTGTTATACTCACATAAATCTGAAATCGCACGAAATTGTTGCTTTGATACTCCTATGCCGTCTCGCAATGTGTTTGATAATAACAATTATCCCATTTTAGTTTTAACCTGAATCGAACTATAGTTCGATACGGTCAAGGTGGCTTACTCTGCCACTTCGTTGTTCCTTTAAGTTATAACGTTTTTCTTTCATCGATTTTTTCGTTGTTTATAGTTTACTGCATCTTTTGTTCTTAAACTTTTTATTTTATGACTTCGACGTTAGATGACTTTTTAACGAAAAAATTCTGCCACTTCGTTGTTCCTTTAAGTTATAATGTTTTTCTTTCATCGATTTTTTCGTTGTTTATAGTTTACTGCATGTTTTGTTCTTAAACTTTTTATTTTATGACTTCGACGTTAGATGACTTTTTAACGAAAAAAAAAAAAGTATCAAATGAGGAAGAACCTTCCTCATCACCAACATAAATTATTTACTCGATTTTTGATGTGAATGATTTCTGAATACAAAGCGATATCAGCAATAAAAATGTCTATAATTACTGCAATTCAACAGTAATAATACATGTTACAAAATAAAATAAAATAAAAATGGTACGTATGTTTTTTAATTCACTATCCTGGTTCATCTATCCCCATTATTTACGTGTTAAAATGATCTCGTTTAACATTGTTTCATTTAGCGCTTGGTGTTTTGGATCGTATCTCCCGCGTTAAACGGGGTCTTACTGAATTCCAAATTTTTATTCAATGATACCCGCTTACATATATCATAATTTAGCGAACATGTTGTAATTTTATAAGATTACTTTATTGACTCCCAAATTTTTAATTTGTTTCAAGAACATTTTAATAGTTTACATATCATTTCATCAATTTAAGGGAATTTATTGCAATAATAGATTTATTTTGTAATTTTTTTTATTGCTTATAATTACTGATGCAGATCAAAACGGTAATGCTGCACCTTTATACCTTTTTTAAACAGTATTTGACGAGCATCACAGCGCGAAATTTGCTTCGAGTTCTTAATTTTTCTCTCTCGCATGGAAAACGTTCAGCAACCTATAACAAAATCTCTAATGGACTGATTTAAATATAGTATAATACTGGATAGACTGCTCAACACTAGCAACGAGTGAAGTCACTGAAGTAGTGTGGTTGCGTGATATAATGGTGCATCTTGGGGTACTACACTCTTTTTATTAATTATTTGGATCTAGTCATCATACTTACTGCTCTAATGGACTGATTTAAATATAGTATCATACTGGATAGACTGCTCAACACTAGCAACGAGTGAAGCCACTGAAGTAGTGTGGTTGCGTGATATAATAGTGCATCTTGGGGTACTACACTCTTTTTATTAATTATTTGGATCTAGTCATCATACTTACTAACATAAATGGGATACATCTTGCCACCAAATCAAAGTCAATTTGCAATATTGTTGATTTTACGACTTTGCTGGTACGGTAAACCAATGTATTCACTTGTTGCTAGTAGTGAGCATGTTGGTAGTATCATTTATATAAAAGTGTACTAAAAGCTCTAAATTACACTTTTTATTTATATTGTTAGCTATAATATTGTATATAGAAATTTGCATGCATTTTTTCTTGGCTTTTTTAAACTTTCGTTGTTTAGTTTCTACTGGGTCTAAAATATTAAGGAAATACTTTATGGAATGCTCTTTGAATATTTTATCTAATGTTGAAAATTTTATAATGATGTCTTAAATAAGCGTGTTAATATTTGAATAAGTTTGAAAATTTTTTCAATTTTCATCGATTAGACAGGTATAACCATGGGTATAACAAAGCAGTAGTTCATGAAATAAAATCGTGTTAACAATATTAATATTTCGATTATAATATTAAACAATATTTTATAAAGTGCATTATTCTAACTATAATATTTGGCGAGAAAAGCTATTTTATCAAGTGCACCCTTTAATAACTAACTACCCCAGTAATATAAAAAACTGGTATTTAAATAATCTTTTTCTATTTAATATCTCAAAATGTGAACTATTGCAATGCAATACACTTTGTAGTACTCAAAGAATACAGTAATTGCATCCTCTTGATTATTAAATATATTAATATAGTTGTAATGGCATTTTCATTTCATGAAATTTGACAACTAAGATTGATGTGTGCATTTAAAGCCAAATCCTCGAGGATGCTATCTTTACAACTGTAATTTCTCTGGGTCCATGGCGGCTAAAAACTTTGCATTTAAAATTAATGCTACAACAAAACGCGAGAAAAACATTTAATTTTTCCTAAAGTATATGTCAGAGTGACAAAACTTCATGTCGCTATGAGCCACATAGGAGAATCTCAAATATTTGAGAGTCGCAATCAGTTTTTTTCGGGTAATCTTCGCAATGGTTTCAAAATTGTTTATTATATATTTCACATGCATTTATTTCGTATAGATGCATACTATTTTTACAATAAATAAGCAAATTACAGATATGTTATTTTTTAAAATTAATTAGGTATTTCTCTATATTAACTACTGACTTTCATGGTATGGAGCCACACTGAAGGTACCAGAGCCGCAATTTGGCCACCGTGGGTATATGCGATTACATATACTTTCAATTTCTATAAGATCATTTTTGATTCGTTTTGTGAAAGCTTATGTAATCATAACTGTATTTTTTTGAAACTATAGCACTATATTTAGTGAACGAATTTAAATATATTAAACAATTTTTGTTTATAGCTTTAATTTTAATTGTATATATAAATATATACAGTATATATAAGGTTACAAAGATGTATAATTATCTTACAATTTTAAAGGAAGAACACACATCACCAGTCAGCTAGGACGCCACACCAACTTAGTTTATTTTCTTTTCTCAGGTACCACGCGCTTTCTCCACCGTTACAATCGTTTTTGTTTACATAAAAACCGATCTCTCCGACAAAAATTTTACAATTTAACACTTTAATACTATAAAGTATTATAACCTTGAAGATTTTTGAAAGTACAGTAAAACTTCGATTTTACGATATTTCGGATTTTACGGACACCATCCCAAAAAATAAAATAAATAATATTAATGCAATATTTGCATAAACTGTCTACAGCAGTGGTGGCCAACTTGTTTGTCATTAAGATCGACTTTATATGTTAACAATGAGTTCGCGATCTACCTTCGAAATTCTTCGTTTGATGGTGAGAGTAGAAACAGGAGCCAAAACCACATATCCTGTTGGCCACCCCTGGTCTACAGTATAGCTACATCCAGCATTTGTAAAATAAACCACTCATTTATTGCATAATGCGTCATTTTTATTTTAACAACTTACCTAAATTTAATATACATGTATGTAGGTAATTTAATTTAATTTAAAATACTCTATGTAAAATAATACAGTTTTTAGGCATAAGTCACATTAATTAGTACAGGTATGTTGAAAATGCTAATTAATGTTTATAAATAAATTTTACTTCGATTTTACGGACTAGTCTTGCCCCCTATAGTCCGTAAAATCGAGGTTTTACTGTAGTTAAAACGTACTTTACGATTAAGCAATTGGTCGACTGGATGGTCACGTGGAAATGCGTTCGCTTAACCACCTTGGAGACTTCGGGTTCCACAACTTCAATTTTTAATAGCAGTCCGTGTCCGATTTCTTAAGCCCAATGATCTAAATACATACTGGAGGCGGCCGGATGGCCGAGTGGTAACGCGTTGGCCTACCAAATTCGGGTCCCACAACTTCAATTTTTAATAGAAGTCCGTGTCCGATTTCTTAAGCCCAATGATCTAAATACATACTGGATGGATTGCTCTCTGATTGAACTAATGGCCAGTTGCAAGCGAAAATAAAGCCGCTGAAGTGGGTGAGTCACGTGGTATAATACTACACTGTTTTTTATTAATTATTAGAATATGGTAATCACACTTATTAACATAAATGGGATATATCTGGCCACCAAAACAAAGTCCAATTTGCTATATTGTCGAATTTATGGCTGAATTCTGCTTTTGACGGAATTGCCAAATATGATGCCATTCGATAGATCTCATCAAACTGGTCAAAACCGGAGGAAACATTTCAACAGCTGAAATGTACCGGAGGAAACATCAAACTGGTCAAAAATTATAATAGAACCATGGACGAAAGCGGCACAAAGATATTTCGAAAAATTTACCCCAGAGTTGTAAACGAACCATGTACCGCTGCCATGTTGAACGAGAAATAAAACGTCACGTGACCATCATCTTAATGACGAAAACCTGCTATGGTTTTACACCTTTTTTAAAAGCCAAAAATATGCAGGGAATTATTCTTACGATTATATGAGCTGTGATTTTATGCTGAAATCCTTAAGTTACTTATGCAATTTATGGATTTATATATTATATCATCTTGAAAGTGTTCTTGTCAAGGAGTTTGAATATAATTCTTGCGCGACACCTTCAAGATGTATTACAGTAAACACCCGTATAACGTGCTCTCCAATAACATGAATTCATATAACGAAATCGCTCTTCTACAACACGACACACTTCGTGTAATATTACATCTTGAAAGGGTCCCTTTCAATATGGCGTCGTGCACAGATATCGATACTTCATTGTGATAAGTACTTTTTCATATAGCTACTTATCGGTTCCGTTTTCGCGATTGATTTATATAACGATTTACTATTAGAAATATGACTAAAAATATTATGTAAAAATCTCGGATTCCGTGAAAAGCAGAATCTTGCCGAATTTATGTTGTCATGTTTTTTGGGGAAAATCGATGTTACGTATGGTTTCGGTTTTCTTACATTGAGGAGTTCATCCAAAACGATTTAGATCGTTGGTCTTCCTGTCGATCTCACCATAGGTGTTGGTCAGCTTGTGGTGGGTTCTAAAAGTGTTTGCCATCAGATACAAAGTATCTCTTGTCAGATATGGTGGCATAATCTAATTAATGATTAAGCAATTGAAAAACATATTTCGCGCCTATATTTTTGCAGTGGTCATTAAAGCCGTTATTGTTTCTAATTTCTGATTTTTAAGTAAAATTGAATATAGAATTTTGTTGATCTAGACCGACCATCATTCCGTGTAAAATTGTGCCAGATTGGTAATTGTACGCTGTTGAACAAATGTAACTATCATTTGAATTTTTGTAAGCCTGACGAGTCCGTTTTCATAATAAAAAATTGATTGAGTAAATTCTTAAAAGTCAAACTTTCATTTTAACGAGAAAACATTTGAATGGGGACGCTTTTCAATTACTTAACCGTAAAAGTACATTTTAGCTAAACTTTCAAAAATCATTCAAGGTCAGAATAATTTGCATAAATTTAAAATTTTTAAGACATAATATCTAAAATATCCGAAGAATAACATATAAAAGCATTAAGACTCTTGTTCTTCCATTTTTCATTAGTGATTGTTTTAAATTCATATTCTCTTCTTTATGCTCAGACTGAGCATTTTTCATTCCAGTTTTATTTTAATTTAAAATTGTGCCAAAATGAGAAGTCTTTCAAATTTTATAGATGCTTTGAAAAATGATAAACTACTACATATGTGAAAAAAATTATAAAAATTTAAAAAATTTCCAAGAGAAGACTACAGTGAGAGAAGCAGGAAAACCATATATCCTAAAATCTTCTCATAGACGATACAAAATCATCAACATATCTTGGAATTCGTGAAACATTTGATTCTTCAGTTATAAACGAATTCACATAATAAATTATATATAGAAGTACTGTATTTACACAGTTTACGAGGGATAGATAGGATTGTTTACTGATATAATAACGTTAGAGTTAAAAAAATTTTTAATGATAAATTTGATTAATTAAGCAAGATGGTCCGTATGAAATAATATCAATTTATAATGTAGTTCGTTAATGTATGCATTGAATAAAATAATTATTAAATAATTTGGATTTTTTCACAACGCAAAGTTGACTTTTTCGATGTTATACGTTTTCAGTGCTTTATCTCATCTCATATTTAACTCTCCGATTTAATATTATATATTTAAATTATTATAGTTTAAATGATGTTCCTTGGCTTTATATCTGGCTATTTTTCCTTAATATTGCGTTATTTAAAAATATAAGTTAATTGTGCCAGCATTCTCTAGTCGTTCATTTACAAAAGTATGTTTGTTAAAAAATAGAGATAAGATAATTTAGCACATAAATGTCATCGGCGCACACATATAATTACATAATTTATTGTGAATACTAAAGACAAAATTAGTGTAGACAATATTATCAGCACACATTGCAATTATTTCAGTATTGTTCACTGTTCTTTATTAAATACAGTATTTATTTATTTATTTTTTTTGACAATCTATAAGTGAATAAAATTTGTTTGATGGCTGTCTGTGATCACGATTACTTATTATTTGATTTGAATAAAATTAATATATGTTATGTATTATTATTAGGACATACTAGAAGATCAGATTTATTGAAAATGATCGAAATCGCTTCGACATTATAAGTTCAATATGAATGAAGATATTTCGCTGATTTTTAGGCAATATATCAAATAAATATTATCCATTCTGAATAAAATATACTATACACATAATATTGGAACCTTCTAGGGCAGCGCTTCTCAAACTTTTCCACTTGGCGACCCCATTTACCCGAGAAAATATTTTCGCGATCCTAGGTATAGAGGTATATAAACTAGAAATACGAATTAAAATATTTTCTAAATTTTGAGAAGTACTGCTCTAGGGGATCAATCGTATTAAAATGATTGATATCTGATCATATGTAGAATGATTCATTACGTAAATACTGTATTATCCAATTTAAATGAAATTCGCCTGTATTATTGGGATACGCTGGAGAATGGTTGCGCTAAAAATGATTAAAATAGATTCTCTTATTACATAATACAGTAAACTCCCGTGTAACGCGCTCTCCTATAACGCTATGAAAAAATTGCGAATAGTACTCGTACAACGCTAAAAATAGTCTCGTATAACGCGTAGGATACATTTTTTTTTAACGTTACTTATCTGTTACTTATAATATCCGTTGATTGCAATAAAAACCAAACGATATTTATTTCGTTTCCATGACAACTTTAATAGTAGTATTCTTACAACGCTAAAAATAGTCTCGTATAAGGCGTAGGATACATTTTTTTTAACGTTACTTATCTGTTACTTATCCGTTGATTGCAATAAAAACCAAACGATATTTATTTCGTTTCCATGGCAACTTTAATAACTTTTCTGTCGGATTATACGAATCAACGTTTTTAGAGTACAGGGGTCTACTTGTATATATTTTTTAAAATTTAGTTACCTGTGTTCTGTTTTGTTTTTCCTTTATTAAAAGAAACCTTCTTTATTAAAACAAGTTAATTAACACTCTGCACGCAATAAATCATATTTGAAAATAACGCACATCTCATTAGCAATATGCGATCAGTGTTGGAACTCGGATTTAAGTTTAAATTTGCATAAAATCGTCTGTTAATGCGTGTCTCGTTTAACACGATTTCCTATAACGCGGAAACATATCCCCGCGTTGTACGAGGGTCCTCTGTACAGGTAGGCCTCGATGAGTGCGAGTTCGAATAATGCGATATTTTAGTGCGACTTATAAAAATGATACCGTTTTTTCACTTGGTGCGAGCAAATATTCGATTAATGCGAGTTGTAAGCATAGACCAGTCTCAGTTACTGCGAGCAAATATTCGATTAATGCGAGTTGTAAGCATAGACCAGTCTTTACGAGCAAATATTCGATTAATGCGAGTTGTAAGCATAGACCAGTCTTAGTAATAAGGGTCCATTCTCTTTTATGATGTCAATTAACAAATTAATGTTAATTTTCGGTTAGTAATGCACCTCCTTTTATGATGTCAATTAACAAATTACTGTTAATTTTCAGTTGGCCTCCTTTTATGATGTTAATTAACAAATTACCGTTAATTTTCGGTTAGAATTAATGCGAGTTGTAAGCATAGACCAGTCTTACTAACAAATGTCCGTCCCTTTAATGATGTCAATTAACAAATTAATGTTAATTTTCGGTTAGTAAAACCGAACGAGGAGCACCTTTTATTATGTCAATTAACAAATTAATGTTAATTTTCGGTTCGTAAAACCGGACGAGGAGCAATCCAAGAACAGTCACTTGGCTTTGAAGAGTGAAACACCAAAAAAATGAGCTTTTTTTGACGTTAGCTACTTAACATTACTATTATTCAGCTTTGTTATCGTAAAGACTTTTGATTGATTAAAAATTGATTTTTATTTTGATTTCGATTTGGCGGTTGGTTCGATGATGGTATGAGACGCAATTCCTGGTAAGTTATTAATTTAGATGATGAAGAACGATGTAAAATATGAAAATAAATATTTCTTAATCAGTTAGTATTGTGGTTATTCATCGTGAGGTTGGCTAATGGTGGAATCTCACAAAGCAAGAACCAATTACCATATGTTACATATAGTTAATACTTCGAATAACGCAAGAAATTCGCGGGATCCATTATTCGCACTAATCGAGGCCTATCTGTATATCATTTTGACAAACAAACGTCCCGCCTGATACGATCGAATATCAATAATTTTCAATACAATTGATCAGACGGTTCCATTATTGCGTATATACAAGGTATGTTCATTAATTTTCGGGATTCAAAAGGCATATGAAATAAATATTAAATAAATATAATAATAATAGATAGAAGTGATATTTATGATTAATTATATTGGAACACTAATTATTCCTTATTCGTTCCGTTTAAACCAAATTTTATTAAATAAATAATTAGCTTAAGCTTTTAATAATATTATCTGGCAACAAAGCAAACAAAAAATCATTTTTTCTTCTGCGCTTAGTTTAATCGTCTGCTTTTAATTTAGTTTAAGTTAATTTTATCATCTGGTCATTTACATTATAAATATTCGTAAGTAACACAGGATATTCATCAAACCTCAGCTTATTCTATTCTCTAAATATTGCACCGAATGATTTTTTTCCTTTTTCCAAAATTAAAATGAAAGGAAGAAAAATTGATAATGGAGAAATCATATGGAAGGAAACGACGAAAATTTTAAGATCTCTGAAAGAAAGTAATTTTAAAACATGTTTTGAAAATTGAAAAAAGAGATGGACATAATATATAGAAGCAGAAGGCTCTTATTTTGAAGAATATTAAAGGTCATTTCGGCTGAATTCTGCTTTTCACGGAATTGCCAAATGTGATACATTCGATAGATCTCATCAAACTGGTCAAAAATTATAATAGCACCATGGACGAAAGCGGCACCGATTAGAAGATATATCGAAAAATTTACCTCAGAATTGATAAACGAACCATGTACCGCTGCCATATTAAACGAGAAGTAAACCGTCACGTTACCACCATCGTAATGACGAAAACTTGCTATGGTTTTACACCTTGTTTTAAAAGCCAAAAATACGCCTTTTCCTTAATAGTTTCTTTAATTTTTGAAGTGGAAAAAAGATATAAATAAAAATAAAACAGTTAAAAAATATTGTTATATTTTATGTATACATCATGTTCAAACTAATTAATAGAAGTTATGAATTTTATCTGTTTAAAAAAAAGGAAATTAAATTTTTAATTAATTAATTTACATACGAATGTTTATAGTTAGACAGGCAAAGCTTAGATAACAGTGCAATGATACATTAAAATTGTTTTGGCAAGTTTACACTATCCAATTTTGAAAAAGGATATTCAAAAACCAAGATAATTTTTCATAAAATTCTTTCTTCGGTGATCTTTATCTGATTAAACAAAGAAGATAATCTATCTGATAGGATGAAATCTCATCAAAAAAAATTTTTAAAGGAAGAATTTACTGCTTGTTCTATTCTTAAGTATAATCAGCATTTTCCGATTAAGTAATTAATTAGATAAACTATGAGAAGGCTAATTGAAAGTGAACGACATAATTTATTTTCCGTAGGGTAAACAGAAGAAAATTTTTGATATATTTCCGCCATTATCGGCGTCTAGAACAGCCTAACAAATTCGATTGCTATCTACAAAGAAATATAAAAAAACAGAAAGGAAGGAAGCTATTATCTAAATTGGATTATCTGTTTCCAGACTTGTTGAAGGAAAAGATCTTTAAACGTTATAGAAATTCTTAAAAATAAAAACTGCACAAGCGTAGAAAGTAGAAAGGATGGCTCAGCCGTAGTACAATTATCAATTCCACCGAGAGCCATTCTTAAAAAGAACTTTTGATTCAAACTTTAAACAGATAATGTTACCGCATGTATGGACAATAAATGAATGTAGGAAGGATTTAAATTCGGTAGAGGGTCGAACCGATAAGAGGTGGAATCGTAAAGATAACACTCGGCCATCATAAAGATGCAATTCCGATGCTCTCCGAATTCCCTTCTTTAACGACTGTTATAGTTGACAATGCCGCACCAAAATGTTGAAAGTCTGTTAAACTTGCCTTATAAAGTTTTTTTTATATATAAACTTCTTACTATTTTGTGTTTTCATTATTATTATTATTATTTTTTTTTTCAATTTGTTAGCGGGAAGTAATGACGACGCCCCAGGTGGCAAAAATGTAATTAACTTAGAAGCAGAAAGAGGCATTAAAGCTCTTTCTTTGCAGATTAAAGATCGGAAGAGCGTCGTGTAGGGAAAGAGTGTAGATCTCGGTGGTCGCCGTATCATTAAAAAAAAAAAAAAAAAAAAAAAAAAAAAAAAAAAAAAAAAAAAAATTAATTTCCTGGATAATCCACAAAAATACCCTTAAAAAAAAAAAAAAAAAAACAATTAAGTTATATCATATATATTAATAGTCAAACGTGGCTGGCTGATTGGATGTTTCCTTTTCAGTCGAACCACTGTACTGATTTCTATAAATAGAGTATCGTTAGAAAGGTCTAATTTTCGGATGTCTCGAATTCTATAAATAGGATATCGTTAGAAAGGTATAATTTTCGGATGTCTGCTACAGCCAAAATTATTTGTTGTTATTAATAATTTACAAATTAATGACAGTCCAAATTATTTGTTGTTATTAATAATTTAAAAATTAAAGAATACAGTGAAACTGTAATTCTACTAAAAAACAAATGCGCAGATGTCGCTGTAACGCAATAATGAATGCGATTTTACGATTCCCTGAATGATCTTTGGATTCCTATACAAGTTCGGAGTAATTTCATTATATTTATTATTCTCTCTTGATTTTTGGCAAATAATGAACACACCTTGCATTTCAACAAAAATATGTAAAAATTCAAATAATGAAAAAGATCGAGAGATCGATTCATCAATCTTGACTAATTTGTTATATTCTATTTTTTTCGATTATAATATAAACACCAAAATCAAATACTGTCCGTCCAGCTTAGCCGCGACCATTGACGCAAGTACGCGTGCGCTAACTGAACGAGTCCAGTGACAAAATAGAGATATCAGCCTCGCACATGGATGTTTTCAAACGCCAGATAACTGACGTTGAATGGAAGTTTATTGTAATGTCGAATGCTAAATATTAGTTTCGACGTTGGAAATAGTATATTTAACAGAACTTAATATAATATTAATTCATTTATCCCCACCCGTCATTATACCAACTGCGATTCTCCCTTTCGCGTTTGGACTCATCCACTTTAGCTAGGCGCGGCTTTCGTGAACGGACAGTAATAGCATAAATTTAAACATTTGATTAATTTTAATCTTAAACTAAATATTAATTATTAAAAATTTTATCAGATGTTTAACTTGAATTAGAATATATATCTATAGCATAATAAATTATCATATATATTAATAGTCAAACGTGGCTGGCTGACTGGATATCCCTTTTTCAGTCGAACCATTGTACCGATTTCTAAAATTATGGTATCGTTAGAAAGGTCTGATTTTCGGATGTCTGCGACAGCCAAAATTATTTGTTGTTATTAATAATCAAAATTATAATAGTGAAATTGTAGTTCCTCTAAAAAAGCAGAATTCGCAGATGGCGCTGTAACATAATAATGGATGCCATTTTACGATTCCCTCAATGTTTGGATTCCTTATACTAGTTCGGAGGTGTATTTCGTCGTTATATACAGTATTATTAAATTAAATCACAAGATTATATTTCTGATATATGAGCGGGTAATTTCTAGTTTTAATTAATGGGAAATATAATAACTGAGAATATATCATATCAACTAGAGCGATATTTTATCATCATTATTATTACTAAAATGAAGACTATACAGTATTTTTAGCCTACTTATAGGAAGGAAAATGAGGCTTATGAGATCACCATGTTTCAACTTATACGTATATCCCCATTAATAACCGTTTAATTAATTAGTAGATTTTCTAAAATTCAGTCTTAAGATTCTGCCATTTATAGTAACATTTATGTAGTAGCATTTAACTTTATAGCACAGTAGATTTTCATGAAATTGTCTTAATATATCATTAATTAACATGATTTAATTTTCTAGTTCAGTGATTTCTCTATTCGCGGCATCTTTAGTTTCTCAGTAATTTTTTCACGGCAGTCTTGGATCAAAAGAATCCATTTATTAAATAGTTAAGTCTAAAAAGCTTAATAAATATTTATATCCTAACAATTTATTAGCTATTTGAGAAAATAATACGATAAATATCAAGTATCGCTGCATTTTTCTCTAACATTTAATGTATTCGGTTGAGTTGCCAAACTTTGTGTCACGGATCTAGTTCAATTATTTAAAAATGGCTAGCATTCAGCTGATCTCTTGAAAATATTAAAATGATTATTGCATTTTTATGACATTTAAGTAGAAGGTCAAAGTTATTAAAGATGATCGCCAATTTAACTCTTTATTTTCAACCATTTGAAAAAAGGCGGATGTTCAATTTCGAAGGTTTCTCCTGATAAATTTGGAATTATTTAATTGATTTTTATGGAGTTCAACAGGATAGTTTGATTATTAAAGCAATTTTGAAATAAAATTAATTAACACTACAACTTTATCCGTTTAAAATAGTTGACGTTCAAATCAAACATCTATGGTGCAAATACAATTCCAAGTACACTTCAAACATAGTTATTATAGGGAAATTAGAAATTCTCTGTAATAATTATGAAATTATTTAATAGATTAGAAGGGGAAGTTCCACAATTATGTTATAATTATACAATTTAAGATACGATTTTGATAACATATAAGATAATTTAATCCAGTACTTTAAAATCATTCCAAACAAGTAGGCCATTATTGTAGTTCTTAACAAAACTACTTTTTCTTTTAAATTAAGAATAATATATACAGGTTAATTTATATCAGGATAATTTTAATAAATGGAATAATTTTAATATTAAATATATTGTTATATTATAAATTCAAATATTCGGATATAGGTCTTTATAGAAGCATCCATAAACTTCATCACGCTGTTAGAAGAAGGAGAGTGTAGTAGATCTGTGATGAAATGACATAAGTGAGGAAGTGAGTCAGGTAAATTGTGACGCCATATTATAGAAATGGTTAGTTTTATAATTATATGATAAAATTTTTTATTGAAATATAAAATTTTTATGCTTAATTGTTCGAAAAATAAAGATTTATGTAACATATTTGGAGATATATGTCATAAGTACCTTAGCATTTCTCATCTCTTCAGTCATAATGTACAGTAAACTGAACCGTCACCGATGGATATTAGGAAGCATCTATAAACTACATCAACTACATCAACTACTCTCAACTACATCATACGTTATTTCGAACAGTCTTTGACATCTCCCTCCCCTTCGTCAGTTTTCATTATATCAAGCTTGACCCCTCTAACTACATTACAAATTTAAATATCCCCTCCTCCTACTTAATTTTTTTCCTGATTTTACGTAAAAATAAAAAATACATAATAAAAAATAGAAATTATTTTACGTAATACTTTGTCATATACATTATAGTATACTTTTTAACTTCTAAATAAACTTTCAAACAATGGGGCATAAATATCTTAGAATTAGATACATTTATTATAAAATGTTAGAGAGCAAGAGGAACAGACATGGATTCTAAGCCAAGTAATTATTATCTCTTATTACAAAAATCTTTTCAGTCGAAATTCAACTCACGAATATTTTTTATCTAAGTTAAATATCATTAATCTGACATTTACTGATAACTTATATTGAAAGATGTATTCAATATGACAGAAATTAAAAGCTCTATCATAAAAGAATTATAACAATTTGAAAATAATTAAAATCAGTAAAAAAAATATCATTTTATGTTCTCCTTTTCTTCCTCTCGCAGACATCTCTACAGATTGCTTTATTCACCTGATTTCAATGATTTTGAATGTAAATGTTTCTTAGATTACTTAAGATCCTCCTGAAAATTTCAACAGAATTGAGTCAATTTGTCCATAAACACATTTATAAGTTGTATCATTCAATTGCTTTTCATCAAATATGGAATTAATAAACAGATAAAAAGAAAATATTTATTAGCTGAATAATTGTAAAACGTGGTCACCAAATAATTTTAGAGAAGTCACAACAATAAAAACTTAAATTTCTTGTTTATAAAAATATCCCGTTAAGAATAAATTAAGAGAAAATCATTAAAAATATACTAAAGTATCAAAATCAGTAAATATTATTTATTTAATTAAAACTGAATGAGTAAATAAATAAATTACTGTACAGTACTTATTTCCACAATCTAATAAAAATAATAAAGTTTACTTATAATAACTTACAAGGAAAAGATCAATGAGACTATTAGTAGCTTTTCGTGGGCGCATTGATGACCATACGAAAATTTCTTCGAGAACTCTTAGTTCTTTTAAAGTTTGCTAAGAATCTTGACCTAGTCAAATAAACTACTGTAAAGAAAGATGATTCACTTTTTTAACAAATCCTCTACAGATCACATTGTTCAACTGATTTCAATCAAAGATGTTTCATATTGAACTATTACGAATTTCAGTTCAATATGGATTAAAAATAAAAAGCGTATTTAATGATGTGCTAGTATAACTTTCATAGAATGCTATTCTTACAGAAAATAATTTTTATTAAAACAATGATATATAATCTAAAAAAATGCAATATTTAAAAAGTAAGTCAAGTAGAGTCCTAAGAAATTAAGATATTTATTAAAAATGAATAAAGTAAAAGTTTAATCAGCGCTTAAACTTTTATCAAAATAAAACATCAATCAATGAGCGGGTAATTTCTAGTATTGTTTAATTTATAAGTGATATTAATACGCTTTCGAATATTACTCCATCCAAGATTAATAATCATGTCTCCGCCCAATTTACGCTTCAACCATTGGAAAAACAAGCTGTTCTAATTTATTTTTAATTATTTTAACCAATAATGTTAAATTTTTTTTTTTTATTATACCCGAAAAGTGCGTTTTATTGGCTGTTTAATGCACTTATAACACGCTAGATTATTTTAAACAATTAATAAATATAGTTTAAAAATAAATAAATATTTACTGCAGTTACAAAAAATGAAATAATTCCTTTATTAACTTCTTAAAGAATTATAACTGCCATCGAAAATTTTCTTTATGCTAAAAAACAAAATTAAGATCTGTTTTTTTTTATTTGTTGCAAAGTTTTCGGTTTTTTATCTACCTGGTGAAGAACACTCGCGCACACAAAAAAATAAATAAATAAATAAAAAATTGACAAAAGACGTAGAAATCGGATATAATGGAACTTAGACACGTCGGCATTATTTATGTCTGTAAGGAAAAAAATGAAGGACCGAAAGATAGTTTCCGATAAAGAATGGTAGTCACACATCAAAAGAAAAAGTTAACTTATATATATTCAAGTATTTGGTTCTTGAAACGTTTGAAGTTTTGCAGAAGAAAACAAGGTTACAGATTTATCGGAAAAGACATTAGACGTAATAAATTGGAACATTAAGGAGTACAAAGTAAGACAAAAAAAAAAAAATAATAATTGCAACAAAAAAAAAATCCTGCATGAATTCTACAATTGAAATAGAAGAGGAGCATAAATTTTTAACAGATGAACTTTTCGCAGTCAACAATAGCGACTAAATTAATTTTATAAAGTAACTTGAAGTTCGAATAATCAGATCAGATCAAAACAGTCACAAGTTTACCAATCGAACCTTATGGTTCTGACACGCTAAACGAATGAGATCGAGAACAAATTGATTTGGCCCGAGAACAAATCTTTATATATAAATACCAGCATTTAAAAACAAAGAAATAATCTCTCTGAAATTATTTATGAAGTAAAATTATTCAATTTTTTTTTTCATCTTTCCTTAATAGTAGATAAACAAGTTATAATCGTCAGAAAATATTTTTTTATATATCAAAAATAATTAAATTTGTAAAAAGATATCCAAATCGAACTATGAATTTATTATGAGCAGCATAAAATATTTAGAAAATAATCTGATGAGACGAGCCGACCGAGTGAAAATAATAGCTATTAATGAGAATAAACATAAACGAGCACAGAAATCGAAGTTAAAGAAGCGTATTATTTATTTATGCGACAAATTAATAATAAATAAAGCTATTTTAATTTATAAAAGTGAAACGAAATGAAAATTTATAAATGAGAATTTAAAAACAAATTAATGTCAAGTGTAATGTCAAATAATACGATTAAACCACCAAAAAATTAAACAGAACAAACACGAAACCATTAAAAGTAAACAGAACAAACACGAAATTAATAAATGAAACGGACGGGTAATAAAAAGCCAGCTAGTTAATTCGTATTTTTCATCTGCAGCATCCGGAATCGATTCCAGCATATCAGAGTTTTTTAAGAGATTTGAACCTGGCATCGATTTCCATTCTTCATCTATTGAACAGCAATAATTGATGGCTAATGGTGGACTCTGGAATGGCCTCATAGTTTAGTACCTACAAAGATGGAAAGTTAAGTTAGGTTGATTAAGCCGCCATATTGCACGAGAGATATACTATATCTGGCAGTGGCCACTTATAGAGCCCATCACAGGATGGCCAACACCTATGATGAGATCAACCGAATGGTTGAATGATGAGGTTCAACTGCCGGGTCCGGACCCTTCCTGAAAAATTGGAGATGTGGGTCCGGATTTGAACCCGGTCCACTAGAGTGGTAAGCCGCAGCTTTTCCATCCGAACAAAATAATGATGGAAAGAATTACATCCTTAATTCAGAAATTTATGATTAAGAAAATAAAGATTCATAAAAGAAGAATAAAAACCAAACTTTATTAGTTATATCTAGAGTGGTAAGCAGCAGCTTTTCCATCCGAACAAAATAACGATGGAAAGAATTACATCCTTAATTCAGAAAATTATGATTAAGAAAATAAAGATTCATAAAAGAAGAATAAAAACCAAACTTTATTAGTTATACAAATAAATAATAACTGAAATATATAATTTTCTATTCTATGATAAATAATAAAATTGAATATGAGAATGAAAAACAAAAGAATAAACTAACTAAATAGAAACAAGATCTTACAAAAAGAAAAAAATAATTTAATGCTGTAGGGAAAAAATGTAATAAAATATCCAAAGCAAATAAGTTATTTTTATCTTAAATAATAAAGAATTTTTCAATAATAATTTAAAGAAATCTATTAATAATTACTTAAATCTGAAATAATATTTGACTAGATCTAATAAAATATTATTATAGATAAATCTCTCATCAGTAATAAATAATGATGCAGACTTTTTATACAACAGTAATAAATAAGTAATATTTTTGAAAAAGTTTTAAATCAGTTATGTACAATAAATATTTTCAAAGATAACTTAGAAATTTTCGAATGGCCACCATCGTCTAATGATAAAAACATAAATATTTTAATTTGTAAATTAATAGGTTTATAATTTAGATAGTTTATAATTTAGATAGAACAATATCTCGAAGCTTAATGCATTGCCGCAACAGATTATTAAAATATTTTGCGAAAAGATAAATTATTAGTTGATAATATATAAACAGAATGTTTCACAGGTAAAGTGAAACAGTACAGGATTTTGTAAAATTGGAAATAAATAATGTTAAAATTGTCCATTTGTTTATTTCATTCAAATTAATACTATAATGGACTCTCGATTTTACGTGCTCGTACAGATTCTCAAAAAAGTTCGTGGCATTAATTAACATTAGTGACTTTTAGAGACAAGTAAATAGTTCGTAAAAACGTGTAGTTCGTAAATTGGAGGTTGGTAAAAACTCGAGTCAACTGTATCAACAGTTTTTATTTTTTACTTTTATTTTCTTTTTAACTTTTATTTTAAAACTTTAAATGAAAACTAAGGACCGATTATAGCGAAAGAGTAGATAGCTAATTTGACGTTGTCTATTAAAGTTTTCTTTGAAAACGGCTTTTAACTCATTAACTTTTAAAAAGCTTTACTTATAATGAATTAAGTTTCAAACCAATCGATCTGTAGTTTAAGTTTTTCCTATAATTTATTTACAAGAATTTTTTTCTCGGAAGAAAAGTCAATTTTTGATACACCTACGTTTTTTGGTATCGTACTGTTTTTGTCTCATGTGGTTCTGGTGATTAAATTAATCGATCCGAAGGAAAATCTTATGAATAATATTTACTTATCGACTTTTTTATTTAAAAAAATATCTTTAAAGTTTGATGTGTTCGTATTATGAGAAATTCTACCAACAATTTTTATATGATCAGCCTTTCCTCGATATGTATCAAAATTTTCATCTGTTTTCTGCTTCTATGAGTATTGTAGACTCTACAATACTCATACGAGAAGCAGAAAACAGATGACAATTTTTTCCAAAATAAATGTTTATGCTGTTGCCATTTTTCTTCAAATATATGTTTAATTTTTTTTATTACGAAAGTAAAATAGGTAGCCATTCTTTTACTACGTAAAGTGGAAGGAGAGAATCGATAAAAATAATTTATTGATTATCGGCACTAACTATTATCCTTACACTTCTTTATAATCGTAAATAATAATTAATGTTCGAAATTTAAGTTTTTCAATAATGCTCCAGAGAAAAAGAAGAAAAACGTAATCGATTGAACAAAAAAATTGGAAAAATTAAAATATTTTTCCATCAAAAATCCATGGAAACATCGAAATTGGAAGTCAAAATCACGTCCAGATTCATCCTTCATTTAATGTTTGGGATAAAATTTAACATTAGAATAGCAGGAATTGATTATAAAAAGTTTAATAAATGACATCATTTCTGTCAGAATATTGAGAAGAATATGCCAGAATCGCTACTTAAGGAAATTTCCATCGGAATTTAAGAAATTTTGTTTGTCTGCTCGCTTCTCGAAATTTGTTTTCCGCAAAGTTTCTTTGGTGCAGTTAAGAAGTGCCAACAACAGCGCAACAGCTGCTAAACTTATCGATTTCTTTCTCAGTTTTTTTCCTCCTCGTATCCTAAGAATAATCTTGGCAAATCTTAACCAGAAAGAAAATATTAAATTTCTTATCGGAAAATAAATTTAATATATATATAAAACTTTTCTTAAACAAAAAAATGGCAATTCATGTGTTATCTTACACCTGATAAAAAAATATAAGCTAGATCCTCCTAAATTCCCCTTGCAATGAAGTGCTAGTATAACCGGTGTTCTATGAACAAATCCTTTTTTAGAATTTTTATTATAATTCAAAAGATATTTTCATTAATAAAAGCTAACAAAATGTCATTGTGTCGAGTGCTTCTCCAACTTAAAAAAATTTTATTACATCATTAATTTTTGAACACGATTGAGAGTCACTCTCACTTTATTAAATTGGCAACAAAAATTTGAAAAGTTATGTATCAAAATTTTCATTTGTTTTCTATCAACCTGAGTATTACGGGTGATCAAAACTATTGGTGATGTCTTTCAAAAAATTTTTTTTGTGGTATTTATGTAATTTATGCTTAATTTTTGCGTGTTTTATTACCATTTAACAATTAAGAATAGAAACCATTCATTGATTAATCTTAGACTTATTAATTAAAAGTTGTAACTCTGGTTGTTCATTAATTACCTTTAAGAGAATTAAGTGTTAATTTCATTTTACGGAAATTATTAATCCAGAATTTGTAAATGTGCTGAAAGTGGAATAATAGCTAGAAATAAATTTAGCTGACTTCCATTTAGTGTTCGATCGAAACTTTAGATAACTAAACTGGTTTTAATTGTACTTCAGTATATTTATTTAAATTATTGAAACTATGCCAGTAATAATTGAATTAAGAAGCAGGATTCACACGCAAGATGTAAACGTTTCTCCAAATATTGTTGCATGTTAACTATTAGAGATTTGTATCGAAGAACTAATATATTCGAATAGATTAATAAAAATTCCATATTGCACAATAACAAATTTACGTACATGTAACGTTTCAGAAAACTAAAGTAAGTTTAATATTTTTCTATTTTATTTTATACTGGCTTTCAATCGGAAATTACTAATGGACTATTCTAGTCTCTTTAGAGCTACTCATACTCAGTGATGGTGCTGGCTTAAAGGTAAAAAGATAGGGTTGAACCAGCTGAAATCCGTTGAATCCAGTCTTTTATTTCCATCACGGGGTCTAGAATCGAATTCAAATCTTTCAGATGAAAATCCAAAGCTTTAACATGAAGCCATCCCAGCTTACCTCCTAAAATAATATTAATACAGTGGACTCACGTTTTTAGGAACTATTTAGTTGGTGCCAAAAAGTCCCTAATGTTAATTAATGCCCATTAACGTATTTTCGATTTTAGGAACTTTTTTGGGGTCTGTCCGAGTTAGTAAAATCGAGAGTCGTCGGCCGGATGGCCGCGTGGTAAAGCTGTGGCTTACCATCCTGGAGGATCTGGATTCATCCGGGTAAAGCTGTGGCTTACCCGGATGAACCCTGGAGAATCCGGTCTCACACCTCCAGTTTTCAAGAGGGGTCCACGCCCGGCTCGTTGACTCCACCATGGATGTTGGCCAACCTATGATGGGCTCAACAAGTGACCGTCGCCAAATAAAGAATATCCCATGAGAATATGGCGGCTTAATCATAACTAAACTAAACTAAAATCGAGAGTCCACTGTACTATATAATTTTCAATGAGGTTTTTTTTAGGTTAGTTAGATTAAGCCGCCATATCCTCATGGGATATTCTATATCTAGCTGCGGCCACTTATAGAGCCCATCACAGGCTGGCCAGCACCCATGATGGGGTCAACCGGATAGTTGAAGGATGGAGTTCAACGGGCCGGGCCTGGACCCCACCTGAAAAATTGGAGATATGGGACCCGGATTTGAACCCGGATCCTCCAGGGTGGTAAGCTAAAGCTTTACCACCGACCACCCTGCCGACAGTTTTCAATGAGAAATTTGAATAAAATAAATAAGCAGAGGAAAAGATTTAATAATTTCGAATTGTTAACTTCAGTTTTTTTTTTATAAAAATGCATATATTGTAGGTAAGGTTAAATATGGCAATGAAACCAATAAACAACAATCAAAAAGGCTGCTTTATGGTTTAGCATTTTTACTGAATTATTCATTCCAATACCTATGTGGGCCTGTTGAAGGATGACGATCAACAGGTCGACTATATAGTCTTCTGAGAAATCTGAAAGTGTGGGAGTCGAAAACGATTTCTCGGATCGAAGACAGGTTGTTTATACACTTCCAATGATACATAATCAAGATGATTCAAGCAAATATAAATAAAAATAACTCCATCAAATCAATATGCTATTATTTATATATATCAGTATACGATCTTATTTATGAGCCGGATAGATGAGCCATATTTCTTCGAATGACGAAAATATTTATGGCAACATGATCGCTGTATTTTTTATTCGACAAATGACATTATTTTTTAATCTGTTGATTAGTAAATAGGCGAATCGAAGTTATGCCATAACTGCTTACATCAAGGAATGGTAGACTAGTCAGAATGCCAATTGACAGCACAGACTCAAACTATCAAATATTTTCGAAGAAATGGGACCCGAATTCGAGCCCAGATTCTTTGGATGGCAAAACAATGTTTCTAGATAGTCAATCTGGCCAATAATACAATAAAATTGGACTAAATTAAAATATCCATTGAATTTTAGGCCGCCATACTGGATCTTCCATTTTAAATTTGAAAAAATTATCAACGAATTCCTATTCTGTAATCCTAAAAAACCTTATTCACTGATTTTCGTCAAAATAGGACTAATATTGAAAATCCGTCAAATTTGAGCCGTTCCTTTTGTGACCCTCTTTTGAGTAAAATTTTTTTCAACCAATATGTGAAAGAATATTTTTCTGAGCATGAAACTCTCAAATGGACGAGAAATAATAATTTTTCGGCTATAAAATAAATATTAGAAATTTAGCTTCCCTCTTTTCTACTACTTTGGATTGGAATTTCAGGTTGCCATGGTTTTCTGAAATAGTTCAGTAGTCTTTCTAAAATATCTCCAAATTTCAGTTTTCTAGGTCATAAGAAAGTATTCAAATTCTTATGGACATACGTACATATATAAATGTTCTGTAAGCATTTTATATATATATATAAATACTGTATACAAATTAATACGATATATGTAAATTATATACTCTATAACATGGTATGGAGCCACATTGGATCATGGTATGGAGCCACATTCATGGAGCTATCATATCATGAGTATGGAGCCATCATATCACATTCATTGAGCCATCATATCATGAGTATGGAGCATCATATCATGGTATGGAGCCACGTTATCATGAATATGGAGGGTGATAAGCAAATGACCTTGGTTTGGTAAGAAAAATATCTGATATCTTTGCTCTCCATCATATCATAGTATGGAGCCACATTGAAGGTACCAAAGAGCCGCATGCGGCTCTTTGGTGCCTTTAATGTGGCTCCATACCATGAAAGTCAATAGTAAATATGGTAATATATATATATATATTTACAAGTAAATCCTAACATTTATCTTATGGGTGGTAAATTATCCAATAAAATATTTAAAACTTCAGACTTTCACCAACAGATATAATAGTTATTAAGATTTATCTAAAAGAGCTGGTAAAAACTAGAACAAGAGATCCTCTTTCTTATCTGACTCTGTTTTCAGGCTTTCCACATTTTTCTGAACCACATTCTTTCGTTCATGTTAACAAGACCAGATTATTCACTAGGCACAATAGACATATGCCTAGAAGCCCCTGACAATAAAAAGCTCTAAAAGCATATTAAAAATTATTAAACAATTTTATAGTTTATCTTTAAAAAGGTTTGTGCCTATGGACCCACGAGTCTTAATCTAGCCCAGCATGTTAGTGTTGCCAACTTAATACAGTGATCCCTTGTCAACCATGGGTTCTCCAACTATAGAATTCATGTATACATGGTTACATAAAAGTGTAGCAATTCACCAATTGTAAATTTGGGATTCATGTATATGCAGTTTTTGATAGCAACCACTAAGTGCTTTTCTAAATATTTATTTTTCTATTTATTATTATTATTATTACTTTCCACTGCAAATTAACAATTTCATAGATGTTCTATTTTGTATTTTAGAGAACTGTGAGAATTTTCACACCAAAAAGGAAAGGAGCAACCTGCTAAGAAATGGCAGAAACTACTATACTTCATGAAAGATGATGCACAATTGCACTTAGGACAGGGAAAGAACAACATATAGATGCACCAAGTTGGTAGGGAGATCCCACCTTAAAAAATATCCATATGTAGAGATACAAAAACCTATAACAACTTAACAACTTAAACTGTTCTAGAATTATTCTGAGTTCTGTAATTTGCATGTAAGAATTTTATATCTACATGTAACAGCTGACAATGGTTTTTAAAGTTGAAAGTCTTTAGATTTGTAATACTTTATAAGTTAACTAATTGTTTTGCCTGAAACTAGTTTGTTTTCTTAATTGAAATATTTTAAAATGATAGATGATATTATATAAAAAATTTTATTGATTATAAAAACTAATAAATATAATTAAATAATATAAAATTAATAAAATATAATGGAATTATTGTTGGAAGGTTTGTCAGCAAGACTGGATAGGGAAGAATTTAAATCTCATCAGTACTCATAAATATCTTATTTGTATTTTATCTATTTATATAGTAATCCAGTTTTGGAATATGTTTGCTAATCAGTTATGAGGGGAGACGAAAAAGTTCTTACCGTCACCATGTTGTATGTGTATTATAGATCTGTAATTGTAAACAATTATAGATTACTTTCTTACTAATATGCATGTTTTTTTTACAAGTCTTGTTTAATTGGAGTTAGAAGCATAATTGTAGAATGACATATTCTACTGGACAATATTGAGCATTGAGTTATGATATGGTTCATCCATCTTCAAGGGAAAACTGCATAAACAATCCTGAAGAGATGTCAGCTATGTATGATAAGAAATGTCTATCTTATGAGACAAATGATGGAAATGAGAATTCAAATGTGGTTGCAACATTACAGGATGATTCAAGAGATAATAGACCTTGATAAATTCAAGGCCATCTATCAAGGTCATGTTATCCAGGTTTTGGGACAGCAAAGGTGTCACATTTAAAAGTTTTAGAATTGGTATTATATTGACAGATTATTTACAAAGAGAATCAAAAATAACAGGGGCATACTACAGGAACTTGCTACAAAAGTTAAGCAATGGTATCAAGAAAAAAAGACATGATTTGTTGTCAAAAGATGTGTTACTGTTAGCTGACAATGCATCTTCACACCAAGCTGCAGAAAAAGGTACTTTTCTGAACAAATATGGCTATGAAACCTTGCCCTATCTCTTGTATTCTCCAACCTGGCACCTTCAGAATTCTTCCTGTTTCAAAATATGAAAAAATATTTTTGGAGATGATGATGAGAAGGTTATTACTACGGTGTAGCTGTTTTACTTCCAAATTTGATGACTTCTATCAGAGCCAGCCCAAGACATGATGTAAATGATGCACAACATCAGGATGCCACCATATGGGGGTGCCTTTCAAGATTATTTAGCCACTATTGTCTTTAAAAAAATACAGGGGGCACTATAAAAGAACTTTGCAGTAGGGTGCTAACTATTATAAGGCTGGCTCTGACTTCTATAAAGATGAGATTAAACAATTTGGACCACACACTTCCCACAAGTGTGAGAACTGTGTGGTCCTAGGATGTGGATATGTAGAGAAGGAAAAGTTGGAAAATCAAATTTCAGATCCCTAGCATATCCAGGTCATGATATGATAGTATGATAGCATATCAGGTAAGAACTTTTTGGCCTTCTCTTATAAGACCGAGAGAAATTAATTTTTAAAGTCAAGCTAGTGGTTCTTTATTGAGTTTAAAATCATTAAAAATGTCCATTAACTTTTTTATTTTGATAAACTTGATTCTCATTGTTAATTGAATATTTTTTTAATAAATGTATAACTGTTATTTCTTCAGAAATTAATATTTTGATGCCAGATATTAAAAAAAATTTCATCCAGAGACTGGGAAATATGATTTGAAAATGAGATTTTTAATTTTTTTTTAATTATATGAAAAATTAAAAAATATTGTAAATTTTAAAATCAATTTTGTAAACTTACCAGTATGAGAGGTTAGTATAAATGACTTATTTAATTAAAATCAGATTAATAGATGGTTTAAAGTTTATTTTAATGCAAACGTATTGATTCTTTTAAGTTATCATTTGTTTTGTTTACAATGCAAATTTTTGCTTGCTTATAAAAAATTTTTTTTAAATAAAAATGCTAAAATGTTTATTGATAGTTGTGCTATCTTAATTTGGAGGAACTAATGTTACTGTTGTAATAAAGTCGATTATTCTTCTCAAAATAATCGTTTTTTAAATCATTGAAATTTCATTGAATTTTTGTGGCATGCTGTAAAAACTTAAGACACTTTCAAAATAAACGGCTCAAAATAATTAAGTCCACTTTTTTTTTTAAATTGAGATATTTAAGGGTTCGCATCTGAATCAATTTTAAAATATTTGTTACTGATACAGCAGTATAACAATATTTTCTAAATGCAAAAATATAATTTACTAACCTAATCAGCATAATATACCGTACATTTAAAATGATGATGTTTGTTACGAAAACATTTAGTAAGTTTGACGTTTTTGGTGGTCATAAATGGACTTAAGCCACTTTCAAAATTAATGAAATGACTATTTTTTGTAAAAGGATAAGTCCCTTGAAAAAATCTATTGTAGCGTTAAACTAAATAAAAATAGAACATTTATTCACTTTCAAAAGAATTAGTCAATTTGTCTCCATTTTATGCGTACGGGAGGGATTTAAAATCAGTGTACAGATATGATGGGACTTATTGAAGTATATACTATCTTGGTATTTACGTGTTGAGATTGTTCTTATTGAATTGCCATCATTGTATAAAATTATATTAAAATTGCTGAGAGAAGCACTTGGGTATATGCAAACTCTAGCTTTCAAACTTTATTCTGAAAGTGGACTTAAGCCACTTTCAGAATAAAAAAAATTATTCCGTTCTCTAGCTAATTTTCTATTAACAAAATCTCAAATTTATAGCCAATATGTTCAAATTCACTAAATTTGAACATTTCATTTTTAAAACAATTTATAGATAAGATCACATAACCTTTATAATACAGTGAAACCCCGCTCGTGCGTTCCCTATCGTACGACTTTCCCGCTTTAAACGTCTATTTTCGGAAGTCCGAGTTGTTATTGTTGAAAGATGGAAATGAGAACGTAGCTAAATGGAAGGTCATTGATAATGGCAGGAAATGAAGCTAGCTCAAATTGCAAGGGAAATTTCTTGATATAAAATAAATAAACTGATAGGAATATTTTGCATTATTATTTAGAACAATACTGTTCTTTTGATGACATTTTTGTGAAATTTATATATATTTCAATTTGGAATATAAAATTTTCTATATATTTATTTTATATAGTATGATGTCACTTCCTGAAAAAATTTAGTAAAAAAAAATCAACATATTATTTTGTTTTTTCTTTTATATGAAATTATATTTTTATAATAGTTAATTTTATTCAGTTTGTTCCTAAATAAATTATAAATGGAATAAAATATTCTTTGTTTTTTCATATTTGCTATAAATATGATTTTTTTTTATTTCATGAATAATTAGCATAAGAAAGCAATAATTTTCATTTGGCAGAATGAACAAATAATGCATTAATATACAAAATGGAAACCTAAGATAGTAAAATTTGCATTACAACATATTAGAAGATGAGATCAAATACAAGTTTTGACAACAATATAGATGTACTTAACATGTTTCAATCACCATTGAATGGATGATTAAACATATCAGATATAACAAAAAAATCATAATCTATAAATAAAATAATATTTAATAATAATCAATGTATAAATTAAAGAAAACACAAAAAAAAGAGTAAAAACAGGTCCATTCCAAATGATTGTATTTTTGAAATGAAAAATTTTATCCAAACACTGCCAAAAAGTAAAATATTTTTGAAAATAAAGAAGGTTTTTATTAAATAATTTCTTGTATAAATTCAATTTAACATAAAAACATTTCAATGCACACAGTGCATTGCCTAGAAATTTGGCCGCCTGTGTGCAACTGTTAGTTGGCCATCCCTATTCAATCAATAAAACAAAAACTAGAAAATTAATAGTCATAATTGTACAACTTTAAATAATTTCATTTATTATTTTATCAATAATTAATACAAAACAGTCATAACAGAACATCTTATTGATATTAATACAATATGTAACAGCCATAACATAAATGAAGAACATCTTGGTAATTGTAATAAATTACAAAATGTTTGTTGCACTTAACTATAATATTAAATAAACTTCAAACTTCACTACATACAAAAATTAAATATCAATTAGATAATAAATAATATTTTCAAAAGTAACATATTAATAGGAGAAAACTAAAATTTACAAGAAATACTTTGGTGCGCTTTATTAAGAGCAAATTCCGATATAAGATGGTGTAAATCAATTTCATCCAATAATTCATGCTCTATTGCTATAATTGATAAATTTGCTAGGCATTCTTTTTGCATTGTTGCTCTTAAATAGTTTTTGATTATCTTCAATTTGGAAAAAGAACATTGGCCAGATGCTATAGAAATGGGCAGAGTTAAAACGATCCTAAGTGTGACAAATAAATTAGGGAATGTGCTTCAAAGATTGTTTTTAAAAATATATCGAAATATGTTATATGGATGTGAACCAATGTTTTCTGCTTTTATGTGTGTCACTACTGATAAAATTTCATGAAATAAATCCTTTCCATCAATATCGGATTTTTTTTCTTTGCATATCAGTTAATTATGGATGAAGATCTTTGCATGATTCTAATATTTGAATTCACATAAAATATTAATTCAGTTAATTATTTTGTAAACTGACATTAGAATTGATTTTTATTTTTTAATTTATCTTTTTCAAATGAATAGAATTTTCAAATTTACATATAAAAGAAATAAATTACCTGTTTCCTTTTATTAATTTTTAATTTTATTTTATATCTTGTTTTCTGTTTTCGACTTTCAGTTTGGCCGCCTTGCATCTATGGCAGGCCCGGCTCTGAATGCACAGGTATCAAAGTGTTAAATATAGCATAATATGAAGAAATAAATATTGAATAATTTAGACATTCATATTACACAGTAACAAGAATTAAAAAAAAAAAGAAAGAAGAGAGAGAAAGAAACTGCAGTATACAATAAAAGGCCAATAGTCTGGTACTCTTAAGATCACACTGATACTAAGATATCGGATATTCTAGACTAGGGCTGTATTACTCATGCATGCGAAATGTATGATGCACACAGACATCCAGAAATGAAAAACATTAAAATGCAAAAACTGTTAAGTGACCTATCATTTAAATGCTCTTTATTGTGATTTCAAGAATGATTTTTTTTTACCTTTTTATCAATTTACTCCAAATTATAGCTTTAAAGTTATAAAAACCAAAAGTCATGCATACAAAACCATTCTTGTGTTCTCTGTATATTAATACTAAAAATATCAAGAATTATTAAGCATTTTTGCTAATTAATAATAAAATTTTAACATATAAGCAAGATTACAAATGAACAAAAGGAAAAATGATTTAAGCATTATTATAAATATAATCAAACCTCTTTAAGCCGCCCCTCTATAAACCGCCACCCTCGTTATTTAATGAAAGCCAATAACAAATCTCCTCCTTTATGTTAACATGAAATTCCCTCTATAAACCGCCACCTCACTAATCGCCAACCGCCACTGAAATTCCCTCTATAAACTGCCACTCATTTCTGGAGGCAAAACCATTTCCGAAATTCCCTCTATAAACCGCCACCTAACTAATCGCCAACCGCCACTCATTTCTGTATTCCCTCTATAAACCGCCACCTCACTAATCGCCAACCGCCACTCACCCTCTATAAAAATCTCCTCCTTTATGTTAAAACATGAAATTCCCTCTATAAACCGCCCATTTCTGGAGGCAAAACCATTTCATTAGTAGACAAATCAGTTCACTCATTTCTGGAGGCAAAACCATTTCATTAGTAGATAAATCAGTTGCGCCACTCATTTCTGAAGGCAAAACCATTTCATTAGTAGACAAATCAGTTGTTTAAAAACCGCCACCTCACTAATCGCCAACCGCCACTCATTCTGGAGGCAAAACCATTTCATTAGTAGACAAATCAGTTGTTTAAACACCAAAACATTCGAACGGCAAGGTCAACCAACACAAATAGAAACACTAGAGAAGATGGTAATTAAGTAATTTATCTGTTAACATTTATTAGACTGTAATCTGATTTATCTGTTAACATTTATTAGACTGTAATCTCGCACCTGTGACTATTTCCTGTTTTCAAAATGAGCTATTCCAAAACTTTAAACAAATTTTTACAAACTGTTTTCAAAATGAGTTATTCCAAAACTTTAAATGGATTTTTACAAAATATTTTCAAAATGAGCTATTCCAAAACTTTAAACGGATTTTTACAAAATTAGACTGTAATCTCGCACCTGTAACTATTCACATCCCTGTTTTCAAAGCTATTCAAAAACTTTAAACGGATTTTTACAAAATAACCGTTTAAAAACTGTAATCTCGCACCTGTGACTATTCACATCCCTGTTTTCAAAATGTGCTGCTGTAATCTCGCACCTGTGACTATTCACATCCGTTTTCAAAATGAGTTATAGAAACATCAGAGAAGATGACAATTAAGTAATTTATCTGTTAACATTTATTAGACTGAAGATGGCAATTAAGTAATTTATCTGTTAACATTCATTAGAATGTAATCCATAACAATCGAATGGCAAGGTCAACCAACACAAATAGAAACACTAGAGAATCGAACGGCAAGGTCAACCAACACAAATAGAAACACTAGAGAAGATGGTAATTAAGTAATTTATCTGTTAACATTTATTAGACTGTAATCTCACACCTCTTAGGTAATTTATCTGTTAACTTTTATTAGAATGTAATCTCGCACCTGTGACTATTCACATCCCTGTTTTCAAAATAAGCTATTCCAAAACTTTAAATGGATTTTTACTAAATAACCATTTAAAATAGGAGAAAACTGGAGAGCCATGACTTCGACTTTGCAGAAGAAGAAGAACAGTTTCAACCGTTTTTTTTATAAATCAACTGTTGTGAGTATCGTTGCTGTTTCTTACTTTTTTTTTTATAAATCAACTGTTGTGAGTATCGTTGCTGTTTCTTACTCACGGAAAAAGAAGAACATTTTAAACCATTTTTTATAAATCAACTGCTGTGAGTATCTTTGCTGTTTCTTACTCGGGAAAAATGTCACAACGACATCAGATGTTCACAAAAAGATTTTAATTTGTGATTATAAAAATAAAAATCCTTCTGCTACTCAGCAATTTAAAAATAAAAATTCTTCTGCTACTCAGCAATTTATTTCTGATTACCTTTTTAATTAAATGAAACAATGTCATTCTAGTCTATACATGTTTTCTCAAAGTGTTACCATAAATTGCCACCCTCCTTTACAGCCAGAGAGGACCTTCGAACCGATGGTGGCAGCTTAAAAAGGTTTGACTGTATTTAAATAATGTTACCATAAATTGCCACCCTCCTTTAGAGCCAGAGAGGACCTTCGAACCGATGGTGGCAGCTTAAAAAGGTTTGACTGTATTTAAATTTTATGATAAAATAAAATGATTCTTTACTACTCTATTCAGGAAGATACATTAATTACCAATACTAATTAGTCAATTTTGCATCTCATTTATGCAGTTTCACTTTCTTGTTGTTCTATACTTATACAAAAACTTTTTAAACTTATGTGTAAATGTTTATTTTAGCTAAAATACATTATTAGTTCAGAGAAAGCTCAAGAAAAATTAAATTTTCTATAGATTTATTTTATTATTTCAAAAATATATACTTTACCTGTTTTAAAAGCTACATCTTTGCATGCTTTTTTAGCAAGTTGTGCTGCTTCTTTGTTCAATCGATAAGCCTATAAATATTCCAAATTCAAATTATATTGAAAAATGCATACCAAAATGAAATATAAAATGTTACATACAATGAAATTTAAATATTA
This sequence comes from Olivierus martensii, assembly GCA_000484575.1. Lineage (NCBI taxonomy): Eukaryota > Metazoa > Arthropoda > Arachnida > Scorpiones > Buthidae > Olivierus > Olivierus martensii. The sequence goes on from AYEL01086061.1 coordinate 46,136, forward strand.
TATTTTTGAAAAGAAATTCAAATTTTATACTTTTGAAGTTTTTTATATACAGAATCAAAGAAATTAAAACAGAAAGATGAAAATAATGCACAAAAATCTTGATAGTGATCTTTTTTTGTTATAAATTATAGAATTTCCTCTGTAGGCTATTTTCTTGTTTAGAATTTTATAGCTTTCTCCATTCTACAAAAAAAGAATGCTTTGCAATATTCTATGTTTAAAGAATTTTAACTGTATAGACAGACTTTTTTGTTAGACTTATCAGACTTGGACCTTTCTTGTTTAGAATTTTACAGCTTTCTCCATTCTACAAAAAAAGAATGCTTTGCAATATTCAATGTTTAAAGAATTTTAACTGTATAGACAGACTTTTTTGTTAGACTTATCAGACTTGGACTTTTGTTTATATTAGACTTTTTTGTTTATATTTCTTTGTCATGTAACACTGATGATAGTCGTTTAGATCAAAAATGTTTCATCCAATAAAGTTTATTTCTACTGATGAAATGCTACTATTTCTTAGTGATGAATATGTGTTTATATGACTTAGTATTTAAGCAGTTTGTATACTTTGATATCTACTATAGCTGAGTTAGCTATATTTGATGGTTGACTATAAGAAATATAAGCATCTTATATGAAAACCTGATTAAAACTATAAAACTTGGATTTTCTTAGAAGAGTGTAAAACCAATGTTATCCTATGTCTATTTTTAAGATAAAACTCTTTAAGTCAAAATTAATGAACATTGATAAAAATACAAAAATCTACTTCCACTATATCATTACACTGCTCCATCTTATTTATATATGTATTACACAAACTCTTCGAGCAGGGAAAGACTATTCATTTTTAAACTAAATACCTTTATTATAAAGCACTTTTGGCTCCACCGAGCCTTTTTCAGTATAAATTAAACAGACTCATAACTTACATTAATGTAAGTTATTAAGGTGTTTAGTTTAAAAACGAATAGTCTTTCCTTGCTCAAAGAGCTTGTGTAATACATAAATCTACTTCCATTTTACTTTAACAAAATATTCAAAAAATTCAAAAAACAAAATATTTTAATCTCAAGTTCAAAACAGAATACATATGAGAGAAAGATTTTAGACTCATACAGCAATGGAATAACTGCTTTACAACAGATTAATTCCTGAATTCTAGAAATAGAAAGCTGGTAGGCTAACTGACAAGCTTGATATAATTAAGGAAAAATTATATATAAAAAAATATATAAAGAAACTCAAATGGATTTTTTCTAAATAGTTGAGAAATAATAAATCCTCAATACTAAATATATTATTGCAACTAAAATTGTTATTACAGTAATAGACAATAATGAAATTTCCTCATATGCTAAAGAGACTCTTTAAATAGGCCCAATCTATGCAGTCAGCCAAGATAGTAATATAGCAGATATGAATCATCTTTTGATATGTTAATTGCCATTTGAATAACCATAGAATGCCTATGATGGCAGTTAATAGAAGAGAAGTATTGCAAATTACAGAAAAGTAAAAATACAACATCTAAGAAAATTGTTGCAGGAGAAGAACAGAGACCTAGCTAAAGGAACAAAATATAGTGCTTACAAAGGAGAACAAAACAAGAAAATAGTGATATTAGAAGTAATCTTTATGCCATTGTTAAAGAAACTTTTATTAATGAATCACATTTGATTGAACTAAAGAATAATCATACCCAGAATCTAGTGTGCAAGCTAGGTAAGCTATTAATTAAAGAAGATTCTTCCCTCTTTCTTAGCATCAGGAAAGCTAGATTTGAGAAAACCTCAATCCAAACTTTCCTGAGATTATTTGCCCTATATAAAATACCCATAAAGAGCTAGTAAATATTAGACCAATTGTTGAAAAATAATATTCTCCCTTGTTCCACCTAGAAAAAATACTGACAAGCTGGTGCATTGAAAAACTAAAAATGTATATCAGAACACCTGACAGTTTTATTAGAAAATATTAGATGTAGATCTGCTCCAAAATGAAATTTTTACTATATATGTCTTCAAAAAGCTATATTGCTTATTCAAGCTCCCTCCTATCTTCCTAACCTTTTATAGATTTCTCCTTGAGAACATATATGGCTCAGAAACAATAGTTGTCACCCTCAGCGAACTGGCAAGTTTAATTTCTTATGTAGCTTATTTTATGTTTAACACAAAATATTATAGATAATTATCAAGAACTTTTTATCATCTTTCTTCCAAATCATATTTTTATGACTTTTCATCATGATGTCTTTTGCAGAAACACTTCATGATGAAATATTTTTTTCAGTTAAGTGAAACTAGTGAGCATTTCTTAGATGTCATCCTTAGCACAGAACAAAATCAATATATGAGGAATATTTATATATATAAAAAAAAAAAAAAAAAAAAAAAAAAAAAAAAAAAAAAAAAAAAAAAAAAAAAAAAAAAAAAAAAAAAAAAAAAAAAAAAAAAAAAAAAAAAAAAAAAAAAAAAAAACAATTTTTAGCTTTATGTTAATACCCACTTGATCCAATGATTGATATTTTTGCAAAAAATTGGGTTTTATTGCATACTTCAAAAGTAAGCTTTACATATTGCTAAAAGCTGAGTGACAAGTAAGCTGAATATAGTACAATCCTTGAATATGGCAGTAAATACAGCAATAACTATAAATTTACATGGACTGTATTTGAAAACACACAAAAATTTTGAAGGTAAGGTATAAAATAATGTTGCCACCCTTGACACTATAAATACTAAATGATGACAGCTTTTTGCCTTATCAAATTCTTTTAGAAAATTGCAAACAGTTAAAAAAGCCACAAAACCAAAAAAGTAGTCTACAAAAGAAATCTATATAACTTCCTTACAAAAAAAAAGACCATTATCAAGATACCCATAAAGCTGGTGTCTATAAGATCCTGCTGTACAACAGATACTTAGACATAATTGAAAAATATAAAGGGTAACTAAAAGGAATTTAATTGATAGATTGCATAAGCATGAAAATGATATAACATCAATATCTGGCCAAATAAAAACTGCTTTAATCCAATGTTTCTATGAATACTTTACAGAAATAGACTGGAAAGGAGTTAGGATATTAAAACCATATTCCAATCAAAGAGAAGGCATCTTAAAAGAGTCACTCACAATCTGATACTGAAGTAAATACCATAAAGTTATAAACGATTAAGAATCAAAGGATATATCTACTACCTGACGTATAGGTCTTTTTCTTAGACAAAGACATTTAGAGAAAGAATTTAGCCTTATAGTTAGCAAAATTTGTTAGACATTTATGTATTTTACACAGATATACGTTGTTATTGAGAATTATGTTCCAAACTACTACTGTAAAGTGAATCATAGCTTTTTTCATTTGTTAATACATATAAAAGCTTAAAAACATATTTACATTATTATTCATTAAATGCATTTTAAAGTATTTGCATATCACCTTGGAGGACCAGATTCAATTCTAGATCTCATATTTATTCTAGGTATTATTTTGCAGATAATTTTCATTTTGAGATTTATAATAAAAACTTGGATATAATTGAGAAGTTCCATTTTAGCAAAGTGCTGTAAAATGAGGTATGCTTGTAATTAATTGATTTTTATTGTTATTATTCTTAACTGTTAAATTATGATAATTTAGTTTATTAGTGATTTTGTTTACTGAATTTGTTTTAAAATGTAAAATAACTATTTTGAATTTTAAAATCTAATAAATAATTGCATTCAGTCCTAAAAAGAATGTTTTGCAATACTCTACATTTAAAGATTTTTTTGATCATATATTATACTTTATCTTTACATTTCTTTATTGTGTAATGTTGATGATGTGCAAAAACATTTCCTCCAATAAAATTTATTTTTTATTGCTGAAATCTATGCTAAGTATATGTTTATTTTACTTTTAAAAGTTGATTAAAATTTATTATGAACATTTAATTAAGATTATTCAAAAATAAATAACAACACAATAAATATGAAATCAAAGAATATAATAATCAAAATTTCACTCTATGTATAATTTTCAAAAAATTTTACTTTTTTTATAACTAATTAACAAAATATATGCAATGTTTGAATTATAGAAATATTAATTTATACCAGATCTTGCATCTTATAGTCTGCTTGAGCAATAGAAGTGCTGCTGAAAGTATTTGTTTCTATGATATCTGCTCCAGCTTCAAGATATTCCTAAAAAAATTATTATTAAATAGTAAAAAAATATAATAATAAAATAATTAAAATTAAACTTTTTCAATTGTTTTTGATTTCACTACATCTGTATATTTTTATTTCACAATACTAGATACTAACTGTCAGTGAAAATATTTTATAATACCAGATACCAAGTACTAATGCAAAAGCACTATAAACATTATGTTTATAGTGCTTCTTGCAGTAATATTTGATATTTCTCACTATCTTTATAATATTTTAAACATTAATTTTATTTTTGATTTTGGGGTTAATTAAAGAAGTTTAACTATAACACTAAATTTGAATATTATATAGATTAAGACAATATACAGATACTCAAATTATGAATTTTCATACTTATGAATGTGCAATTTTCTTTTCAAATAAAAGAAAATTTCAAAAACTTCTCAAGATTTTTAAATTATGACATTATATATTACTATAATAAAATTAACAAACAAAAAATTACAGGAACCAGACAAAAAATAAATAATTTTTTATATATCAAACTATTGCACATGGACTCATATGAATTTGAATTGCATTGATCAATCACAGAATTTATCAATTATATTACCATCATACGCACAAGTGGTCATAAGTTGATGGTGTTATAAGTCAAGGACTGCAAATATCAAAAAATCTTATTTGTGTTGAATAAATAATATTCAATATAACAGCTTAATAAAAGATCAAGATTTTTTGTAATATTGACCAATGAGATTTTGTATCTGATAATATGTCAAAATTGGCATATGAGGTATTGTAACTTTTCAATCAATATCTTTTTCTTAATAGTTTAAAAATATTATCAAATATATCTTACCTTATGTATATTATAAATAATATTTGGCTGAGTCAGTGTTAAAAGATCATTATTGCCTTTCAAAATTGATGGATGATCTTTAAATTCAATACCTCTGTAATCCTGTTCTTGCAAATTATATTTTTGTATCATAGTACCCATAGCACCATCTAAAATCATAATTCTGGATTGAAGTGTATTATAAATTTCCTTTGTGATATCTGAAAATAAAAAAACTGTGATAAATGGATAAAGATAAAATTATTCACTGCATCGTAACAAAAAAATATTTATCTTTTCTTTTAATTAAATATTATCTTAAAATTATAAATAAATTTAGTTTATTAATATCTCATTAAAAACTCACAATGCATTCCTGAATTTTAATGGGCTCATAGTAACACACACACACACACACACACACACACACACACACACACACACACACACACACACACACACACACACACACAC